>VWPV01023995.1:0-63658 GCA_013389885.1 Geococcyx californianus | reverse complement strand
AGGTACACCACACCCACAGCCTTTCCCTCATCCACTAAACGCGTAGCCTTGTCATAGAAGGAGATCAGATTGGTCTGGCAGCATGAGCCAGTATTATCCCTAAGTGACCAAGAAGGCCAATGGCATCCTGACCCAGGGAAAGGATTGTACCGCTGTACTCAGCATTAGAGAGGCTGCAACTTGTGTTCAGTTTTGGGCCCCTCACTACAAGAACAACATTGAGGTGCTGGAGCATGTCCAGAGAAGGGCAACAAAGCTGGTGCTGGAGTAACAGCTGGAGAACAGGCTGGAGCACAAATTTCATGAGAGTCATCTGAGGGAACTGGGTTTTTTTAGCCTAGAGAAGAGGTGGCTGAAAGGCATTTGTAGTGGGGTGGGTGATGATCTCTTCTCCTAAGTAAGTAGAGATAGGATGAGAGGAAATGTCCTCAAATTGAGCCAGGGGAGGTTCAGATTAGATATCAGAAAATATTTCTTCACCGAAAGGGTTGTCAGGTACTGGAACAGGCTGCCCAGGGAAGTTGTTGAATCAGCAGTCCTGGAGGTATTTAAAAGACAGTGCTTAGGGGTATGGTTTATTAGTGGACAGGTATGGTCAGACTTAATGATCTGAAAGGTCTATTCCAACCTAAAGGTCCTATGATTTTATGATTCTAAATTACAGTATAGAAGATTAGCCTTGACATGAAATCACTTTGTAATATCACAAGATCTTATGGGAAATCTTATTAGACTTTCTGGTCATCTATATTATTAGTAAAAATTGCCAACAAATACAGATCCCCAAAAGTAAAATCACATAATTATGATCTGACACAAGTTATGCTCTCAAATACTGCCACATTGATTTTGTTCATAATTAGGTATCAACAAAGATTATAAAAGAAGGTGAGATGATGATCATTTTGGGAAGTGAGTTGATGTACTGTATTTTTGAGTATGTAGGCTAGACTAGCTGTATCTTTCTTTCACTGACCACAATTGGAGCTCTAACACCACCAACAATGACACTTAAGTATGTAATGGTTGTCTTTTTATAACAAGATGCACACTGTCACTCTAAGAAAATCTTTAGGATCCATGAGATCCTGGTCTCATTTTTATCTCAGGAACAAGTATACTCCACATAGTTTAGCAGTTAAGTTAAATGGTTCTCTTGGGAAAGGAGCTGCTGAAAATATCAGGATCTTTCATACTTGTGACACTCACTAAGGGAATTAATAAGACTTAATAGAGTAAGAATAGAAAGAAAGTTTTTTGCTACCACTTTCCAGGAATTTGTAGATATTTTTCAAGTGGGAGAAGTTTTATATGACTGTTGTTTTCTGAGTTTAAAACCTGTGACAGTACAGGAGGTAGTAGGGAATGAGTAAAGAATAAGCAGCCAAGAGGAATAAAAAATAGAGGGCAGTAATTTGTGTGTTTCTTTGATTTAAGGCCAAACCAAGAAATTTAAGGCCTAATCAACTGAGACATGTGGTAGCCCTATGAAGGAAGTGACCTGTGATAGCTGGTGAAAATTGCAGTAAGGGTAAGGCTTATGAAGCTGCACTGTGGTTTGATCTTTTGTTCTTATGTTAGTGTGTGACATTTTTTGTTTTCATTAGAATTTGTAGCACGTTAGAGGTGTAAACTGTTAAACTGTCTTTATCTCAACCCATAAGTTTCCTTTTTTTTTTCCTGATTCTCCTCCCCATCATACCAGGAGAAGGAGTAACTCAACGGTTGCATGGTGCCTAGATACCATCAAGGGTTAAACCATGACAAGTATTGAACACAGACTGTAGAAATCTAACCTCTGAACTCAGCAACACAGACACTGTTGTTATTCTGTTGCTTATTTCATAAAGCAGTAAAGAATGCCGGCATTTTTGCCGCTTTCCTGCTTTAGAAATAGTGTACTTTTTCTGAATGTGTTTTAGTATTAGTTTTAACTGCTGAAATGAACGTTCATGACTTTATAATGCAAGAATGAGCTACACTGCAAATAACAGTAGACTGACAAACAGGTCCATCACAGGCATCAACAATTTCACATGGTTGTTCCCAGTTTCCTATCCCTAGAAAATAAGAAAACAAAAGACTGCTTTTGCTGCTCTGACTTCACCTAGCAGCTCAGTGGTGTTACCGAGGCCACTCAGCTGACACCCTGAAGAAGTCTAAGCCATTTTGTGTTCATAATAATGAAATAGGAATATTTAAATTTTCTTAACATTAATCCCATTATAGGAGAGAACGACTTTAGTGTGGCATATGATTTTAATGCTTTTTCTTATTAATGGAACTGAGGGCTACAGGTAGTACAACTGACATGGTCTAAGATCAAGTGCATGTTTCTTTGTTGAAATTCTGAGCAAGTTATAGAGCACACACCCGCCACTACCCACACAGAGAAAAAGTGAATATACTTTGCCAGTAACTGCAGCATATTTTAGAGTTTAAGGAGGCACTTTCACAAGGTGGATTTGAGATTTCTCCTCTTGTGAATGAAACTGATAATTTTTGTACAAGTCTTCTACAAGCCATTCGATTAAATCCTTTTAGCCTCCACCCCAACATTAATTGATTTGTTGATATTTGTTTAGTTTTGAAATTCTGATATGGCAAAATGTAAACCTATTGTCTTCCTCTCTATTTATGAGTTATTTCTACTGATAAATAATATCCATGGTATATCTTTTTTGCATTTTCATAATTTTTAACACTAACAGGTGAAGTAGAACTCTATTTACAAGACAATGGATGGAGATGAT
The DNA here is from genome assembly GCA_013389885.1 of Geococcyx californianus. Lineage (NCBI taxonomy): Eukaryota > Metazoa > Chordata > Aves > Cuculiformes > Neomorphidae > Geococcyx > Geococcyx californianus. The sequence continues at coordinate 60,905 of VWPV01023995.1, read as the reverse complement.
GGGTTATTTTTTTTTGCTGACTGTTATAATAGAGTTATGGTGTTGTGTTGTATATTAATGGGTCTGTTATAGTAGAATAACACATCTTTGTGGGGAGGTGGAATTAGCAGAGCAGGCAAAGTATTGTATGATCTGAGAGGAGGATAATCTGGTTAGCTTTTATGAATAGTTTCTAATGCCTTAAAGGAGAAATGAAAGGTTTATGTTTTAGTGATTTCATTTTGCATCTTTTATAAAAAGATGGAAAGCAAGAACTCAATTGTTGTGTATTGTCCAGTGCATTGCATAGTGATGTCATAGTCCATAAATAAAAATTTCAATTGTTACTGCAATATAAATAATATGGGTGATTTGAAAATAATCTTGTCTTGGACAAGACTGGCTTGTAAGAATGGATTCTGTACATCATTTCAGCTTTTTCTCTGCTTCCCATTAGCTGTTTGAGATAGCAGTCACCTACTTTAATAACTGAGATAGCAAGGAACAAAAAGGTAGTTCCTCAATATTTAACGTGTTTGAATTAAATCAAGTCCCTATAAAAGGAAGGGTTAACATCTATGACTAAAATATTTCTATATGCATGAGACAAGAGGCCTTTTGAAAGGTCTGTGCTCTGCCCTGATTAAATGAACTGGTCTGTGTGCCTTCTTTCCCACCCTTTCTTCTTTAAACAAGAAATACAATTAAATGTTCACATGAGTTCTTAAACCACAAAATAGCGACTTGTATTTGTCCCTGGATTCTGTATGGACTTCAGTCATCCTCCATTTAGCATCTTAGAGCATTCCTGATGCTAGTGAAAACTACTTTTTTTCTACCCCTGCTAGATGAATATTCTCACTTATCCTGTGTTCGTCTAGTTTAAAACATGCTTATTATCTTGTGACTCATCCTTCTCTCTCCATCTTCCCTATTGAGGATAGTAGCTAATGTCTATTAATCAGAAAAAAAAAAAAAGCCTGCATTTTCAATGCAATATTCAGTTCTTTGAAGTAAGACCAAAGAACAAAAATAAGGCTATTTGCAATAGCCAAAAATAAAATGGATAGCAACAAATTACAGTCTGTGTATTGTATCTATACAAAACTTCCCTGCAATGTAGCAATACAATTTCTGAATTGAATAGCATTTGAATTGCTGCCAATAAGCAATAAAGCCAAAAAAAAAATATCTATCTTATCCTATCATCTACTAAAGTTTAGCCCATGCTAGTCTATTCTTATTTTTTTGATGCCCTTGCAATTTTAAAGTATTTTTTAGTTGGAAAATATACTTGGTTTTAAACTGAGAAAGTTGCTGGACAGAAAGAGCTGAAAGTCTCTTATTTTCTACACTAGATTGTATACACAATCAGTAAGAATTCTGTAGAGTATTTTAGATGGATGTAAATCATTGTGACATTTCAGCCTCGCAGAGAGTCATATATGTTAGTCACTTTCAGACATAATTTTTGTTGCCATTTTTATTAAGTGGTTAGTGAACTTCACTGTTAGATTTTAGCTGATGTAGACATGAGGAAGAGGAAGGAAGTTTCCTTGTCTGATTTTTCATATTGGACCAGTCAATGAATGCAGTTCAACAAGGGAGTAAAAGGATGCATTTTGCGTTTTGACTATGGTGACTGATAAAGAAGCAAGTGGGGGATGGAAAGGCTACATTTATTTGGTTTTAGAGCTCTTCCCATCAGAATTGTATTCCAATCTGCATGTAATTGAATTTTGCATTCCCTTAGGACCCATATTATCCTATTCAAGTGAAAAAATGTTATCAGGATTCCCAGACCTTTATCCTAATATGTAACCTTCAGAAAAATATATTTTTCACGTCTACTGCTGCTCAAGTAAATGTGATAGGATTTTATTATGCAAGCCACTGTCTAGTTGGTGTAGTACTCAGTCTCATGGAAGTATAGTATGAATGTCAGTATTTGACATTATTTGCAGTGTATCTGTCTTTGACTACAACAATAACCACAAAAGCTAAGTGTTTAGGTTGTGTGAATTTGCAGTTAAATTATGAAATATGCATTAAAAACCAAAACCAAAACCACAAACCCCCACAAAATCCACCAAAAATCCCACAAAAAACAGCTAGAGGAAAGCTTGACACCAAAGCAGTTAACTTCCACAGATATTCTTTGTTTTTTTTTATTAACTGCATAAACATCACCATTTGTGTAACATGTTACACTTTGAACCGCTGAAGCACTAGGAATCTACTTGGAACCTACTGAATACCACGCTATTATTTGGATCAATTTCAAGGAATAGTTATAGACTGCTTTCAGGTGCACAATGGAATTCTTGTGATAAGCGTAGTGGGATGCCAATGTGGTGCCTTTTCAGAATCAGTTGGACTTAACACAGTCTAGTTTTCATACTGGGACTCATACTGCTGACCAATTGCACATCAGCATACAAAACCAAACTCTTCAATATGAGTTCCTAATTATAGCAGTGTGGCTAAGCCTTAGGAAGAAAATAATGATGAGGGAGGGGGAAATAACTTCCATAAATATTTGATCTTGGCTTCAGTTTAGAAATAAATAGATAGGAAACAAACCTATGTATGTAAATCTGATTCTGGGTATAAGAACATCATTCAGGTACCTTTAATGGAGGGTGTTCATATGGTAAAATTATTGTTGACTTTAAAATAAACTGTTTTGGAGATAAATTCATGACACAGTACAGCAGTACTTAGCTGCAAGAATTTTTCAATCCATCTTTGTCATGGTATTTTTGATGGATCTTGTTTCAAAATGCACGCTTGTTACTTAATTAATAAGTTGAAATGGGAGGGGGGAAAAAACAAAACAGGAAAGCAGATGGATTGTGGAAGTTGGAAGGGCCTAACAATGACCTTTTTCTCGCCTTATGCAGCAGAGAAATTGAAGGGATTGATGTAATGAATTTGTAATCTTTGTGTCTGATCTTTCACTGCTAGGACTTTAAGCTCTTAGCTGCTTTGTTTTGAACTGAAGAATGGCTAATCCTCCCTGAGCAGTTTTTCTACTTCTGTTCTGCTTTTCTGTTCAGTCAACAGACAACTGAAACCCAGACTATGTTAGATGGGAAGATTTAGGTACATCACGCAAGCATCCTTAAGACATTTTAGAACTTCTTTCTTCTTGGGTCTGCCCTTAGGAAGTTTCATTTAGCTAAACTCTGGAGCATCTGACAGATGCTACGCATTCTCATCACACACACATTCTGTGAAGGTTGACTACTATCATGGGCACACACGTGGGAGTAGAGATGCAGAGACATATGCATCTTATTTAGATCTCTACATGTGCAAATCTAATTATAATCAGAGAGGCATAGTACATTTTAAACTATTTTTTCCCTTTGCGGTTCCATTCCCCTCTGGTACATCTGTTGAAAGGAAATGTCTGTGGGCAGTGAAATATTTTGGAGTATAGAAGCAAGAGAATAAGGCATTGAGCAAAGCTTCTGACTCTAATGCTATGGCAATATCCTAAACGTAGGTCTACTGCACGGTGCCTTTGCAGACTGTTTCTCAAGACATGACTAAACAGAACAGAATATGGGCAATATATTTCATACTTAAATCCTGAGACCAGTATAAAATGAAAAAAATTTTAGCATGTCAAAAATAAAAATTGCTCAGGTGTGACTCAGCACTACAAAAGTTGGAAAAAAGGATGTAGAGAGAGTATTGTAGCTAATGTTAACTTTGAAACTAATGATGAGCAAAAGGTTGTCATGTTATTGACCATAACAACATACTATCTTCTGTAGTTTTTTATCATCATAATCCCCTTTTCTAATGTTCTGTTGATTATTTTTCCTTGATGTTTGTTCTATGCAACCATTCTGTTTTGTTCAAACTCATCTCTGTCTCATATATTGCCAGTCTTAGAATCTTCTTTTCCTTTCCTTTCTTCTTGCTCTCTTGCCATTAGTATGCCTGAATCATCTCAACTTACTGTTTCTTCTTTGAACTTTGTTCCTTATTTCTTGATGTGATGGTTTGATCTAGAGTTTGATAGCATTCATCTTTGTTATGAAATTGTATCATGTCACTATAATATTTTATCTGGTTTTTTTGCTAGCTATGAAATTGCTAATTTGACTCCTTGATCCATTGAATAGTGTTTTTTTCAAAAATTCAGCTCTTTAGCATCCTTCTTGGTATTAAGTAAGCATATTCAGAATAAAAATTGGTGTTTTCGGCTTGCTTTCCTGATATGCATTTGAATTCTCCCGTTTTATCCAAGTTTCTTATATAAATCTATTCTGTAAAAAGCTATATCTTTCAATCAGAATCTTTTCAAAAAAATTTCTTTAGATGTTCATGTGATTCTATCCCCCGTAGGACTAACCTCATCATTTTGTCACAGTTTAAATGCAGAAATGTCTTTTCAAAGTTGCTTTGTTTGCATTTCTAGAGCACCTGAAGTCATGAAAATGTCTATCTTCTTTCTCATTTTCTCTTTTTTTCAACCCACCCCCATTTTAAAAGGAAAGAACAGAGAGGAAATGACCTTGTAATGTAACAAGTGTCTAGTCCTGAACTGGGACTGTATTTTGCCTGGTTTTGCTGTATGCTTTGCACTACTTTCTCCGAATCTCCCATACAAAAATATAACAGCTGTCTTATGCTCTGCTTTGCTCACAGTGAATGGGCTCCCTTGATAGCTTTCAGTACATCACGTACTATTGAACTTATTCAGCCCCACTGTTTTTCAGAAGACTATGTACAAAATCTGTAGTGTCTCTGCACTTTGTAGACGATAGCATCTGGGTATAGGAAGATTTTTTAGCAAAGCTTAGCCTATTCATGTCCCTGTATGAAAGTTCCAGAATCATGAAAGCTTTAGAAACTCAGTTTTATATTGCAGAATAATGTAAAATAGAGTTGGAATTTGATCAGAGATATTCTGAATACAAAGACAGTATTTTGCTTAAAAGTCATCCACTGTAGATTTTAACATGATTAATCATGTAATTGAAGAGTTAAAGATAAAGGAAATATTTAAGTTTTGTGCTATCTATTATCACCACACTGGAAAAAGTGTTGCTCTTTACTTTTCCCAAAAAGAGGATTCTCTTATTTTGCTCTGTGGTTGGTAAACTGAATTTGTTTTCATGAAGTGAGAGACAAAAGGTTGCAAGTCTGGTTAAACTGAGAAAAAAAGCCTTCCGTCAATATTTATTCCTTTCTCTTTGTTCAGTACTAGTAGTAACACTTTCAGATGTAGTATGAAAGGAAAGTGTGGCATTTCTTATTACCAGCTGTTTGCTGAAGGAGACAATAAGAGAAGTGGATTTAAAAGAGGGTGTTCAGCATACCTTATTCAGTAAAAGGAGATGCAGAAGAAATTCAAAGGGCTCTTCAGAAACACATCACAGGCATTGTGCCCTCCCTAGAAGCTAAACTTCTATCTGAATAACTCAGCTGGAACAAATAACAAGTGTATCCATCTGTAAAATGAAAAGAAATATTACGCGTTGCTTACCGAGTTTCCTTTGACACGTCATTGAGTAGGTACTGGTCACCTGGTAGTAAAACTTAATAAGAGCTGAATTGGCATGCTGAAGTTTTGCCTGTGTCACTTGCCAACTACTAAAACTTTCAACCTAGCTAGTTAATAAGGTCTGATTCCTATCACAGCATGGACAGGGCGTACATGCTTTCCCTAAGGAAGCCGTAATTCTTTGTCTGTAAACATGTTTAGCTATTACATTTCTTTAGATAAATTGAATATTAGTGCACATTGTGACAAAGCAGTTGGATTTCCATATTGTTTTGGTGATTTGGCATGGTATTTTTTTTGGTTGATTGATTTTAAGTCTCTGGTTATGTAATGTTGATCTTTGATTTTAAGTCTCTGGTTATGTAATGTTGATCTTTTTAATCTCATTATTCAGACCAGAACAAGATTTGGGTCTATATCTCTGCTAGTGTCTAATAGTTCAGTCTGGTAACATTGGATAAGCTACAATGACTACAAAATGAGGAGGGGAACTTTCCCAAATAGAGCTCTAAAGATGCGTGTACCTGCAGAGATGGACAAATCCTCTCAGTTTTGTCACTAGACAAACTGTGAGTCTCATATGTTTGCTTTTGATGTGTTAGAATAATGTAACATTGGGATAAAATAATGCTACATTTCTGAGGCTCCACTTGCAATCCTCCATAATTGCTTTAGTATTGTGTCCAACATCTGTTACTAGTTTGAATGTAATGACTTTTATTACTTAAACGAGATATCTCTGTTGGAGAACGCACCAGGCTCCTTGGGCATCCTTTTTGCAGTACCACACAGGCATGTGGAAAGAGCAGAGCACATGGACAGCTTTTCTGTCTCATCCCAAGCTGGACTGCCCTTATACTACTGCAAAATTTTACTTGTTTTTCACTGATAATGTATCTTGCAAACCACCATGATTCTCCTTTGAGTTCATTAATTAATGTTTTCTGTAGTTTTGGGTGCACATTCCTGGCTTTAGGCTACTGACTATTTCCCCCCAGCCTCGCTTGCAGCTCTTTGAAAGCTGATGAAATCCTTGCTTGCATTACATAATTATTAAAGGCAGAATAATGATAAGTCTAGTAAAGATAATGTTTTATTTTTCACTGCTCTGGGTACCATCTGAAGATCATCTGTGGTATTGTAATCGTATGCAATGAAATTTGGAAATCAGACTCTTAAACATTTTCTTCCTAATATTTCATAAATCATTTCATAGGCTGTCTGGGCACTCTACTGTAATAATATAAACTAATTTTGAGCTCAAGTTGAAACACATTCCCTATATTGAGTGAGGATCTAGAAGTATGTATTTTTAATAGATGCTTTATAATTCACATTTGAATCTTCCATTTCTAATTTCCCGATCTCACACTGTGTTAAACAGTCATAAGTATAATTTTTGTTCTTTCAGAGAACTTTTAAATCATCCTTAGTGTGCTCTAAAATCATATTTCATTCCAAATTCCTGTTTTTGAAATGTTAAATTATTAGCTAGAACACAATATATGTATTCCCTGAATGAAGCTGGTAGTCTTTTGAAAAGGAACTATTCCTCTGTGGGATTGATAGCTATTAATTCTAATGCTAAAGCTTTGAATCTTGAGACTGGAACTGAATTTAATATTAGCTTAAATTCCTAAAGCCTGGCATTTCTTTTACTTCTGTGTGTGTTGAGAAGGAAGAGGAGGAAGAGAAGGAACTGTATTAATAAAAACAGGAATTGCAAGTCAGTTTAAAATGCTAATCTTAATCTTCTATTTTTAGACTTATTGATTGGTTTTGCATTCTTGATACAGCAGAGACAATTTCTTTTCTTTTTGTATACCTTCTACAACAATTTAGCTTCCTTCTCTGTGATGGTGAAGTGGCCATACTATATATATATATTCTGATTTCAGTTGGGATAAAGTCAATTTTCTTCTCAGAAGCTGCACATCTCAGTAGATGCAGCATTTTAGGTTTGGTGTGGTAAGAACGTTGATAGGAGATGGTTTGAATTGTGGTTAGGTAATGTTTGTGCTTAGCTGGGATAGAATTGATTTTCTTTTCAGCAGCTACTCTTTCCCTAGATTCTGATATGAGAAGAATGCTGAAAAACACTCGTTTATTGTTGGTTGTGGGGAAAACAAGAACCTTTCTCATTTTACCATGTTTTACAAGTAAGTTGGTGTAGTAAGCTGGGAGGAGCAGAGCAAGGATAGCTGACCCAAACTGACCGACGAAGCTATACTATACCATAAACGTTGTGCTCACTATAAAGTGGGAAGTTTTCCAGGGACAGATCTCTTTTCCTTAGTCTCTCTGCTCTTGGTGGTCACTTGCTCTCGGAGCATCTTGGTGTCCAGTTTCTGTGTGTTTTTAGTTTCACTTCCATGTTTTAGTGATAGCTCTGTGTTGGCTGTGACATTCACACCCATTGGGACAGCTCTGCTCTTGTTTTTTGCCACCTGGCTTTCACTGCTGGGAACATGAATTCTGTGATCAGAACGGCTGAGTGTAGATTTATATACTACTATTATTGGTATTAGAGTTATTTTATTTTATTATTTAATTTAAAATATTTTTATTTTAACCCATGAGTTTGCCTTTCCTTTCCTAATTCTCCTTTCCCCAGGTGGAGGTGGGGAATAATGTGATAGAATGGCTGCATATTGTTCAGCTGCTGGCCAAGGGCTAAAATGTAACAACATACCACAAGCTAATAATTCTCAATCTGCAACATTGCTGTTGCCTGGGAATCTGAAACTGTGCCATTACCTGACTGGATAATAAGTCCCAAGTTGCAAAATACATGTTTATCCCAGTTAGAAGCTGGCAGCACAATTGTCAAAAAGAGAATGTCATGAGCAAATTACTTAAAGTACATATTTTTATATTAACACATAGCAAGATTTCTTATCTTGTAAAAAAATGGTTAGAAATAGGGAAAGTTATGAACAGCTGAAATAGGTTAATTATTTCACATTTGTTATTCATAAATTGAAAAGCTCAGCATTATTCAAAAGCCTTACTCAATTAAATCTTCATGAACTGAAATTCTTATTGGTCCAGTGGGAAGTTTTCCAGGGACAGATCTCTTTTCCTTAGTCTCTCTGCTCTTGGTGGTCACTTGCTCTCGGAGCATGTTGGTGTCCAGTTTCTGTGTGTTTTGAGTTTCACTTCCATGTTTTAGTGATAGCTCTGTGTTGGCTGTGACATTCACACCCATTGGGACAGCTCTGCTCTTGTTTTTTGCCACCTGGCTTTCACTGCTGGGAACATGAATTCTGTGATCAGAACGGCTGAGTGTAGATTTATATACTACTATTATTGGTATTAGAGTTATTTTATTTTATTATTTAATTTAAAATATTTTTATTTTAACCCATGAGTTTGCCTTTCCTTTCCTAATTCTCCTTTCCCCAGGTGGAGGTGGGGAATAATGTGATAGAATGGCTGCATATTGTTCAGCTGCTGGCCAAGGGCTAAAATGTAACAACATACCACAAGCTAATAATTCTCAATCTGCAACATTGCTGTTGCCTGGGAATCTGAAACTGTGCCATTACCTGACTGGATAATAAGTCCCAAGTTGCAAAATACATGTTTATCCCAGTTAGAAGCTGGCAGCACAATTGTCAAAAAGAGAATGTCATGAGCAAATTACTTAAAGTACATATTTTTATATTAACACATAGCAAGATTTCTTATCTTGTAAAAAAATGGTTAGAAATAGGGAAAGTTATGAACAGCTGAAATAGGTTAATTATTTCACATTTGTTATTCATAAATTGAAAAGCTCAGCATTATTCAAAAGCCTTACTCAATTAAATCTTCATGAACTGAAATTCTTATTGGTCCCTAATTAAATTAGGGAAATTACTGGCAAACTGAATTGAAGCTGATTGGTATTTAGGGACCTCTTGAATAAGGTCCCTCATCAATATAGTCTCTTACATATTGCTGCCTTAAATCTACCCTTGTGGTGCTTCCATCTCAGTTGATCTGTTTCATGGTTTTAATTTTGTTTCCTTCTCATAAATCCTGTATCCATGGATCCCAAAGAAGGAATGATTAATTGTTAGTCACAGAACCAAAAGTAAATCTTTCCTTTTTGTTGGCACTGTTAGGGGTTTAATGTGCAACTGTCTGAGGTTCTTGGCTGTTGAGTAAAGATGCCATGTTTTCTAAGCTAGGCAAACTACTAGAAGAGATAAACGAAAAAGTCGATAGAAAACTTGACAAGATGAAGGTGATTAAATAGGAATTTGACTACTGTGTCTAACAGTGGAATGGCAGGGGGTTTTTTAAATTCTTTTTTTCCTAAGTTCTCAGTATGCACACATTGAGAAAATTATATACTTTCACCAACAAGACATTAAACATTTATTGTTGCTTTCAAGGCAATCTGAAGAGTAAAAATTTGGAAATCTGCTAAACAAGCTAATTCGTACTTCTGGTGTATGCTGGATTTATTAACAGTTCTTGAGGATTTTCTATTTGGGTTTCTTCCTTATTTCGTAAGAAAGAAATTGAAATGGAGTTATATTCCAGGATCAGAAGTTATGTAACTTCATGCTAAATTGTTATATCTTAAACTACCAGGGAATTTAGTTTAAATGCTAATGAGATCCAAAAGCAGTCTTGATTGCTGCCATTGAGTGCCTGCTAGAAACAGGAAAACAAAGACTCCAGGAAGCTCACTTCATTCCTACACCCAAATTGCTCTTTTTACATACCTGCTGCCGTAGTATCATAGACGTATGCTTGTATTTGAAAAGCTGACAAATGGCTCTCTTCCAAAGCTTCCTGCCAATATAAATTAATGCTTACTGTAAGATGTACTTGGATGGTACAAAACCACTGTCCTGTGAGAGATTCTTGAAGAACAACTGAGTAGTTCTGGCTCCTATACATCAAATATAATGGTATATATTAATTAATTATAAAGCACTCTGTTATTGTTTCTTGCCAGATCTAGTGTTTCGTATGTCCACATTGATAGCATCATATTTGTTAAGGAGAGAATATCTGTCTCACAGGAAATAGTAGCTAGAGGAAGATTAATAACTCTGCTAGTCAATTAAAATAATGACACTTAATGCTTCATAGTATATTTTACTTGTATAGGTAAATGGGTATTATTGCTCCTATTTTATCTCCTACAGTTTTCAAACTTGTAAAACACAAAATAGTATCGATTTTTTTTAAAAAATCTTTTCTTTGACTAGGAAAATTTTAGTGTTCATTAATTAAAAATTATGGGTTCTGCAGTGCTTATCTGGATTCTACTTCATGCCTTAAATGCTTGGATGTTAAATTTCATCTACTTGATGACAAACACAGTAACTAAATCCAGATATTCTTCACCAAGATTATCCATAAATGAAATGAACATGCTAAGCAGAGGACTGTCTATGAGTAGGAAGCAGGCGTCAGAATCTGATACCTAGAAATTGCTGCTCTCCTGTTTATTACATCATTTGCTTAGGAAAATATTTTCTGTAAGAGCAAGAAGCAAGGATTTGTAGTGTTATCAGCTGTGGGAATTAAAAAAACATTCCTTTCCTCAGAGGAGATTCAGAAACTGCAACAAAAACAATGAAGCAGAGAGGATCCTGTGGGTTGCTGAGATGAAAAATGAGGCAGTGTAACAGAACTCTGTAATGGAGTACTCAGGGTAATGGAAAAGGCCTGGGTAAATTTGACTAAAATCTAGAAACTCACGATTTCTAAGTAGATGTGTCAGACTCCATGTGACACTGGGCTTGTTTTGCGCATGAAACTCTATTGTCTCCATAATATCAGCAGTATGACAGTAATGTGAGGTTTGCTCAAAAAAACTTCTGACTCCCATTTGGACTCTGATGTAGCCTCAATTTTTCTTTTTTTTTTTTTTTTTTTTTTTTTACAAGTTCCTAAATAACACTTTAAATTGTGGATGATGAAGAAGGAAGAGAGTTATCAGCAATTCAGTGAGAGTGTGATGGGCAAGGTTGTCAAGCAAGTGCCTGGAGTGATGTGACAGAAAGAGACTGCAAATTCAAGAAAATGAGGCTTAAAGCAGGATCATCTCTGACATTTGCATGGGAGAAAAGAAGTGTCTACCAAGCATCACTATGGAGTAATCGCCCAAACCCTTTCTTGGAAATCAGTGTGTTGGAAGCGCATCTCTGAAGTGTGTGCAAACTATTGCCTACAGCATGGGGAGCAAACATCATGAGTTAAAAATCTGTGTTAGAAATCGGGGCTGCAATCTTGTGATTGTGGAGACTTTGCAGGTAATCTCACATGGCGTATAGGGCCTTTAAGAAAGGCAGACTGGGAAGATGGAGAGGGGTTTTCCTTTATGTGAGACAATAGCAGGAACGCATGGAGTTCTTCCTGAGAATGGATGAGGAGCCAACTGAGAGCTTATGGGTAAAAATCAAAGAGCAGACAGGTAAGGGTGACTTTATAGTGAGTATCTGCTATAGGCTGCCTGACCAGGAAGAGCGAATGGAGCCCTCGAGACAGCTGGAAACAGCCTCATGTTCACAGGTCTTAATACTTACAAAGCTATTGATCAGATGGTGAATAGTTAGCTGTTTCTGGGAAAGAAATCACTAGATCTGTATTAGAGTGTATTTTAAGGCTCAGGCAATTGAGTTTCTGGATGCTTTGAGATATTACAGTGAATCTATAATGGAGAAAGCACATGTTAATTGCTGACTATGCAAAATACATGATTTTGAAGGAAATAAATGTTGTAAGTAAAATTTCAAGACAAAATACTGTAGTTGAAATGAATGTTTAATATTATTGCAATTTTAAATTCTTCAGCTTTAATTGTTAATTGTAAAACTGTTGTTTGAAAATGTAGCTTTAATAGCACTCTGCAAGTATTAATTGAATTTGGGAAAATTCCAGTGTTAAACTTTCTTAGACCTGGAATTCTTGACCTAGCTAAGTCTTAGTTAGTGTTGATAAAAGATCCTTTAAATGGACATAACATTGTCTTCATTCTTAGTAATGATAAACAGTTCTGAAAGAACCGTAAAGGTTTGTTTTATTTACCTGCTGGTCTTTATGGAGATCTCAGTCTAAAACAGAGATCTCTTTACAGGCAGCCGGAAAGGTTCTTTTTAGTTCTTATGTCTACAAATGTCTTTTGCTGATTCTCTACTACACCAATAATTTGCTTTGGGTTGCTGTTTTTTAAGAACGCTAAGAAATGTAAAATATTCCAAGTAGGTAATTTTTCAGTCAGACTTTCTATTTCTTTGTGATTAACATCCAGTAGTAATAACATTGTGTAGTTAGCTATACCAATCTCTACTAATGTAATGATGAACATAGTAATAAAGAATTTAAAGCTTTTCTTTTAAGATAGCATAAAATTACACAGTGAACCTCATAAATCTGGTGAATAGGGGGGTGGTGTCGATACTATCAGGCCAGAGGCTTTATGGTAAGTTAACAACATGGGTCTCAGGTCTTGTCTTGGCCTGTCTGCAAGTTGTTTTTAGTTTGTTTAGTCGTGGCAGTACTTATCTGATGATCAGGTGACTGTTATCATTTTACTTTTAACTGTGGTTTAGCTATGTACAATTGCATGGGGTAACATCTCTTGTGGAATGTAAATTATATTCCTAGGAAATACTACCAACAAGCACTACCAAAATACTCTCAATACAGTGTAGAACGATCCATCTGTAATGCTAAAATAAAAATGCAGCATATCTGAGTAAAGGATAGTAAGGGTACCTGGGCTACAAGCAGTTCTCTAATACTTACTATTGATAATTAAAAGAATGCTACTTTGGGTATCTGAATTAAAACTAATTTCATGGGTAATAAAGAGAATAAAAAACATGTTATGAACATCTGTGAAACACACCAATGGATAGGAAATTCAGATGCAGCTCAAAAAAAGGAGCAAGATGTCAAGTATACTAGAAAATGCACAAACCTGAAGTGGATCTTCAGATGAGGAGAAAAGGGTAGGGCTACAGCAAGCTCCTGGCAACTTAAATCTTTTCCTGAGTTTACTGTTATTTTACTGGTGGATATTTCTTCCCCCATTCCCTGGGGGGTGTTTTGGTTTTTTTTTAACATTAGATAACAGTCTCTACACCATTCTCACCTAAGTAAGTTTATAGTCACAAGGGAAATGTTATCAGCAATTTTCCAAAAGTACAACTTCATGATCTTCCCAAGGACCAGAGCCATCCAGTCATGTAACAGAATGGATACTTAAAGGATCAGTCAGATGTGTGAGCCAAATTGCTTAAAGGAAATTGGAGAGCTGAAATTCATCCATATTCAGAAGGCCAATGTGTAATTTTTCTTCCATTTCAAGTTCAACTTGTGTCATTTTAAATACTCTCTATGATAAAATGTTTTATTCTCTGGAAAGAAGGGAAGGAAGTGTGAGAGTTTCATATTACTACTTTTTAAAAACATTTTTATTCTAATCTTAAATTAGTACCATAATCTGTCAATAAAAATGCTCAACCAAAACCACAAAGCCTGAAGATGAGTGGAAAAGAATTATATTCGACAAATGATCTTTCTGAATTGACAAGAAGTTAAAACCTGAGCCTTTGAGACTTTCCATTTCCAGAAAAACCTGCAAGTTTTGTGACAACACTCATTTCTGAAAGATGCATAACTTTTCCCCGTTTCCCTGTGTTTCATGGAAAGTTTTAAACAATTATTGGCGATTCTCCAACAATATCCTGAATAATAATTATCTGCTTTTAATCTGGTAATAAGGACACTAGTAGATTGTTAAAGAGGATGATTTCCCAGTCAATGCACTTTACCAGTGGGATTGGATATGATGGACTACCTACCCAGCTCTTTAAATGGCTGACAGCCTTGGGAGTTTCCGGACATGTTAGAGCTGAGCAAAGGAGATTATGACAGTGGCTCTCCAGGGGTCACCATCACTCAATCAACTGATTTCCTGGGTGACTCCATTATTAATCTTGCCTGACCTTTCTGGCTAGCTTGCTCAGACCACCACACTGGTGAATTAATTGCCAGTGTAAGCACAGCTCTGCTGTTGGTTAAGTGATGGGAGGCTAGCATGGGAAACTATTCAAATTTGCATGTATCTCTTGAGTAGTAGGTTGGCAGACGTAGACACACACCAACTCATTAGAATTGTGAAATGCTTTTAACAAATATGAAATTTTGTTAATATGGAAGCCTATCTTTAGCATGCTTTCCTGTGAACAGAAAGTATGCGTTTAGCCAGTGACCTCTCTTTTACAAAAAAAAAAAAAGATTTGTACAAAACATTAGTAAGGAGGGGTTGTTTTTTAGGTGTCAGGGACAAGGCTGTGTGCTAAGTGTTGGCACATAGAATATGACAGGTAATGGATGCAATATTTCCATTGTGAAGGACTCCAGAAAGGATTGATCTGTATATAAGCAATTTCCTTGTCTTATAATTGATACTTACTACTGAAAACTGATGCAAAAAAGGCACTGAATATTGCAGCCTGTTCCTTGTTACTACTCTACTGTCTCACTGAGTAGCGGCCCAATACTCTGCTTAGTCCCCCTTTTGCTAGCAATCTACAGAAACTCTTCTTCCTGTCCTTCATCTCCTTTCCTAGTTTGAACTCCAGCTACGCACTGCTGACTCTATTCCTACCTACCCAGGCAGTGTCTTCAAATTCCTCCCAAGGAGCTGTCTCTGCTTCCAGCTCTAGTGTCCTTCCCTTTTTGGCCTGAACTCAGTCAGGAGCACTCCTTGTTTACCCGTGCTGGCCTTCTGCTGTGCTTGTTTGACTTTCTACCAAGTGTGATGATCTGTTCTTGTGCTCTAATAAAGCTGACCTTGAACATTAGCCAGCTCTCCTGGGCCCCTCTGCCCTCCCAGGCAGTGTCCCGTGGGATCCTGCCAAACAGATTCCTAGAGAGGCTTAAATCTGCTCTTTGAATTATGGGGTTGTAATGCTGTTGTTTATCCTGCTCATTCTTCTCAGTATCTTTAACCCCCTAGCCTCATGGTTGCTCCAGTCAAGGCTGCCCTTGCAATCGTTCAGATGTTTCTCCTTGAGTGACAAGTATGACAGAGAATGCCCCCTATTAATTTTATTGATCACATGAATCAAGAAATTGCCATTAATCCATTCCATGAACCTGGATTGCTTCTGTCCAGTTGCATTGACTGTTCTGCAGATACCAGGGTAGTTACCGTTACCCGTTAGAGGCAGCTCCTATGATTGTGAGGCTTTCTCCAACAGCCTAGAGAGAGCTTTATCTGCCTCTTCTTCTTGATTAGCAGCCCTGTGGCAAACATATACCACAATAACATCTGTGTAGGCCTGTCCTCCAGTTCTTACCCATAAACTCTCAAACTCTTCATTACCTACCCTACAGCAAAGCTCCATGTATTCAATCCTCTCATTCAACTGTAGCACAGCTCGTGCTCTAAACCTGCCTACTCTTTGCTGAAGAGACTGTATCCCTCCATTGCTCTCCAGTTCTGCTGTGTCACTGTATTTCTATTGAAACAATAGAACGTTTGCATAGTTGCAGATTTGTTTCTTCCTGTTGGTTGCCCATGCTATATGCACTGGCATACCAGTGTTTGATATGGATCTGAGATTGTGTCATTTTTGCAGGGTGAGAGACTTTCTATCCTGCTGTTCTCCACATATCTGCTCTACTACTTGCTTCCTCATTCGTATCTTTTCAGGTTATGGTAAAACTGTCCTGGCATATCTATTTTAAAACCCTTCTCCCTAGAGTTTTGGAAAAAAAATCATGTACAATTTGGTAGTATAATCCTATTTTCACTTAGTAGCCCTTGCTCCAGAGGTCTTGCAGTCACAGAAGCCAAATCCTTGTCTACAAAATCAGCAGCCAGGTATTAATCCATTGGGCGACTGCTCTTTTGCTCAAGCTGCCCTCCTCACCAATATGGTTGAAAAGTGCATTGTGTGGGCTCCCGTCTTTCACTCTTGCCACCAGTGTGTCCTGCTTTTGACTCCAGTGTAGATGGACACACCTTGTCTGTTTGATATGATTCTGGAATGAGGAATGCAGATGGGAATGAATTTATCACTTGATAGTATCTTTCTGTAGAACATTATTGATATAGATACTCATAAACATGGTTCTCTTTCTTTTTCTTTTGTTTTTTTTTTTTTTTTTCCCTGGCTCAAGACTGATTCTCTTTTGTGCACTGTAAGACAGTTCATCTACATATGTGTCTAAAAGAAGTGTTTACTTGGAGGCGAGGGGGAGAAGTTGCAGGTGATCTTGGAGTCTTAGAGAAACTCTAGAGGATCCTTGTAACATAAAACTACTTGTACCTAACATAAAACATACAGAAAAAAAGAACCATAGAGTCCTTTGGTTGGAAAAGACCTTTGAGATCATTGAGCCCAAACCATACTTGTCCGCTGCTGAACCATACTACTGAGCACTTCATCTAAGCATCTTTTAAATACCTCCAGGGATAGTGACTCAACCACCTCACCGGACAGCCTGTTCCAGTGCCCAATAACCCTTTCGGTGAAGAACTTGATATCTAATCTGAACCTCCCCTGGCAAAACTTAAGGCCATTTCGTCTTATCCTCCTCTACTTGGGAGATCAACACCCACCTTGCTACAACCTCCTTTCAGGTAGTTGTAGAGAGTGGTAATGTCTCCCCTCATCTTCCTCTTCTCTAGCCTAAGCAACCCCAGTTCCCTCAGTCTCTCCTCACAGGCCTTGCTCTCCAGCCCCCTCACCAGCCTCGTTGCCCTTCTCTGCACACGCTCCAGCCCCTCAATGTCTTTCCTGTAGTGAGGGGCCCAAAACTGAATCCAGCACTCGAAGTGCGGCCTCATCAGTGCTGAGTACAGGGCCAATCCCTTCTTTGGTCCTGCTGGCCATGCTGTGTCTGATACAGGTCAGGATACCATTGGCCCTCTTGGCCACCTGGGCACCCTGCTGGTTCATGTTCAGCCGGCTGTCAGCCAACACCCCTAGGTCCTTCTCTGCCAGGCAGCTCTTCAGCCACTCTTCCCTAGGCCTCCAACACTGCATGGGGTTGTTGTGTCCCAGGTGCAAGACTTATTGACCTTATTGAACCTCAAACCATTGGTCTCAGCCCATGGATCCAGCCTGTCTGGATCCCTCTGTAGAGTCTTCCTACCTTTCAAGCAGATCAACACTTCAGCTCAGCACCCTTACTGAGGGTACACTCAATCTCTTCATCCAGATCATTGATAAAGATTTTGAACAGAACTGGACTCAGCACTGAGCCTCAGGGAACACTAGTCATGACTGACCTCCAACTGTATTTAACTCCATTTACCACTACTCCTTGGCCATCCAGCCATTTTTTTTTCACCCAGCAGAAGGTGTTCCTGTCCAGGCCAATGGCAGCCAATTTCTCAAGCAGAATACTGTGAGAAAAAGTGCCAGACATTCTGCTAAAGTCTAGCTACACTACATTCACAGCCTTTGCCTCATTCAATAAGCTGATAACTTTGCCATAAAAGCAGATCAGATTAGATTGGCAGGACCTGCCTTTCATAAATCCACGTTGACTGGGCCTGTTCACGTGATTATCCTGTATATGCTGTGTTGTAGCACTCACGAGGATCTGCTCCATGAACTTCCCTAGCACCAAGGTCAGACTGACAGGCCCATAGTTCTCTGGATTCTCCCTTCAGTCCTTCTTGTGAATGACTGTAACATTTGTCAACCTCCAGTAAAGTGGAACTTCTCTGGTCAGCCAGGACTGCTGATAGATGATGGAAAGGGGTTTTGTCAACACCTTCACTAGCTCCTTCAGTACCCTTAGGTGAATCCGATTCAGCTTCATGGACTTGTGAATGTCTAATTTGTGGAGTAGGTCTCTAACCATTTCCTCTTGGATCATGGGAGCTTTGTTCTGCTCCCCTTCCCTGTCTTCTGGCTCAGGGAGCTGGTATCCAGAGAACATTTGACCTTACTACTAAAGACTGAAGCAAAGAAGGTATTAAATACCTCAGCCTTACCCTCATCCTCATCATTTGCTGCTATTGCTCCCCTTGCATCCAGTCAGGGATGGAGATTCTCTTTGACTCTCCTTTTGTTGTTAATATATTTGTAGAAACATCTTATATTATCTTTCACAGAATTGACTAATTTGAATTCTAGTCCGGCTTTAGCCCTTCTGATTTTCTCTCTGCATGACCTTACTTCATCCTCATAGTACTCCTGAGATGCCTCCCTTCTTCCAAAGCTCATAGGCTTTCCTTTTTTCTCTGAGAACCACTCAAAGCTATCTTCTCAGCCAAGCTGATTTTCTTCCCCGCCAGCTCATTTTTTCGGACATGGGGATGTCTTGCTTTTGCATTGCCAGGATTTTATTCCTGGGAATGTTCCTTTAGGTAAAAATGTGACCATTTGGGAAATTTGCCACGCTCTCACTTAGCCAGTCACTCTATTGAAGAGGAAGGAATTGGAGAGGGAGTTGGTTTGATTAGCACATTAGCTTAAAATCTTGAAGAGTAAAACCCTCATTTTCTTTGTCTTGTCTTTTCTTGTCTAACTTGACAAGTCTGTATGAGATTGTCTTTACAACTTTTTAAATAGCAGTAATCTTCCTTAGTTTTGAATATTTGCTTCAGCTGCAGAATGTACAAATAGGTTCTGCCTTAATGTGCTTCAATAGTCTTTTTTAGCTTAATGTTCCCTTCAGGGATTCAGATCCACAACTTTCAATCTTTTCTTCTTTCTACTTCTGCCTCTGAAAACATCAGCATCCCTTTAAGTATCTCTACTGCCTCCTCGGGCATTTTGTCATGAGGTATTTCTCCTGGTCTGTGAATTCCCCCTAAGCTGACTTTCTCTTTTTTCTCCTCTCTTTAAGTTCTTTCTTTCATTTTATTTTTTGCTTGGTTCCACATCAGCTCCCTTGGTACAGCCTTAACACTTTTGTGATGCTACTGTTTAAAAAAAAAAAAAAAAAGGAACTTTTTTCACTGTTCCTAACAGTTGTCTTCTCTTCCAGCAACTGGGAAATTGAATTTTTGTAACAGAAGGAACTTTTTAGAAGCTGAGATTCTGCTATTGCAGTTTTTTCTCCCCTCTGTAATTTCGAGTGTGATAGTAGTCTCATAGGTTTGGATAGTATCACTGGCATGCTGAAGTGCATATGTGCAGTGTTTGCAGGATCAGGACCTTACAAATTTTCCTCAAAGAGCTTGTCAGGCTTTTTCTAATTGTTGTAATAGAATATATAAAAAAAATAGATATACAGTAAATTTCATAAATTGAAGTCTCTTTCCTACAAAATTATTTGGTTTAGTTAAGTTATGCTATTTTTAGTATAATTTTACTTATTCTTTTTGGTTCAGATACATATTCTTCTGGTTTGAAAAGATTTCTCTGCTGGTACATTAGTAACCTGAAATAAAGATACCTTGTCCACTATTCCATGTGTTGATTTGTTTCAGTAAAATATGCAAAATGTGTTTCAGTACAAAATGACCTACTTGATTTGACAGTTACTGCTATGAATGACTAGACAAGGTAAAATGTGATGAAGAATACTTGTTTCAGGACATATATTTTTCTTCATTCTTCCAGATCTCTGTTATCTATTGCTTTTTAGAGTAGTTGTTCTATTTCCTTTGTCTTAAAGTAGCACCAGAAAATATTGCCAACATTTTCAACTTTTTGTTTTCTTGTTTCAGAATGGTGCTTTTTCAGCAATATTTCAGGGCCTCGGTGCTATCCCTCTTCAACTCAAAACATGATAAAATATTGTAATAATATTGAAATTAGTAGTTTATGTTTATTTAAGTCTTATTTATGACTGTCATACAGGTTAGGCTCCTCTGTCTGGAAATGAAGTCAGCAAATATTGCTATCCATTGCTACCAGTTGGTGAACTAGTATTTTGAAAAAAATTTTAAGCTTCAAATATCAAACTGACAGATTCAGGAAATACTGAGGAACTAAAAATTGTTTATGTTCTTTACTTAAGAGATGATTGTTTGCTTTTATTCCTAAGACATCTGCTTGCTGAATCCTATCAAGTGCTGTAAAATACTGAATTCATTATCATCAGATCATAGTGATTTTGACTGTCACAAGCAACACCTTGGAAGGAGATGGATATCATAATACTGCTCTAATATTAAAATTAAAATATCAATTTTCCTTTTTTCTTTCTCATATTTTTCTTTTTTTTTTCTTTTTCAATCTTTTGATTTTGCTTATCAGGTTTTTCATAATACATGATGGGAAGAACTCTTTATCATCTATTAGTTTTCTGCTTGGTCAAGGATAATCCAGTTTTCTAAGCACTTAGCTCTGTCCACTTTTTCTTAGATTCCAGTGTCTAGTTTCTCATAGTACTGTTTCTGTCTTTGAAGAAAACTCTTTTTGTAAAAGATTAAATCATGGTTTTGGAAGTAAACATACAATACCTGTAAATTCAACTATGGGTCAAATTATAAAAATGGGAATGCAAAAATATGGTTACAACAGAAGTGGCCCCCACTTTTCTTCACTGAAAGGGTTATCAAGCACTGGAACAGGCTGCCCAGGAAAGTGGTTGTGTCACATTCCTGGAGGTATTTAAAAGATGTGTAGATATGGCTTTTAGGGACCTGGCTTAGTGGTGGACTTGGTAGTGCTAGGTTTATGTTTGGACTCAGTGGTCTTAGATGTCTCCTCTCACTTAAACAATTCTGTGATTTTATGAAATGGGAATGAAGTGTTAAATGAAACTAATACGTGACATGGTTAGCTGAATGAGAGGAGGCAGCTTTTCACGTAAAGGGTGGGAAGGAACAATGCTGTGTTATAGGACACTATGAGTGCTAAAGTTTCTAAATGTGCACAGTATGAGAAACAAATGGGACAATTCTCTGTTGAAAAAAAGCCCTCGAAGGCTCTAAATACAAAGATGTCACCTTCAGTTGAGGAAGTCTCTCTGTTGCAAGCTCAGGCAATACTCAAAATTATTTCCTCATAATTGTTTTGTTTACTTCTCCAACTATTTTCTATTGCTTGCTATGAGAGGCAGCATACTGGGCTAGATGAGTTTTCAATCTGATGCCTATGGTTATTCTTGTGTATGTTTATTTTCTTATTTACACGGATAAAAATTATGGTTCCTAGCCCACCTCTTCCGACACCTTAGTAAATCTCTGTCCGAGATAGTCTTCATGGGCTCTCCTACTGCTAGTGGAAGGAAAGGATTCAGCTCTATTGAAGCTTGGTGTTAGTTCTGGAGCGGGAAGGCAATTAAAGCCATCCCTGTCTTTTCACAAGCAAAGCATAGTGGTTTTAGTTTCCTTATGCTAATGCACTTTGTGAATATCCACAGTAGTACTTCCCCCAAATTGCTTACAATTTAATTTGAAGCAATGCATAACAATTGACTATAACAAACAAATACGAGAAATGATGAGAAATGGAAGAACAGAGGCAACTGTAATAAAATCATTACATGGTTCCAAGTGACTTCTGTCACTGGACTTGTGAGCAGAATGAAGCATTAAAAATGAAGCAGTATGAAATGTAACATTCCAGCATATCTGAAAGCACTCTGGAAACACTGACTCTTTCATTCAGTTGTTGACTTTGTGAAGGATGGTTATTTCTGTGCCGAACCTTGTAAAACAAAATATTTTAAAATATTTGTCTTTTTTAGTCTTGTTACATTGCAAGGTCAGTGTATGTTTGCTAAAGTCTAAAATGTTAAAAACCACACACATTTGGCTCTGAATGCTCTTTTGTACTACAAATGTTCCGCTCTATTGTATGGTGCAGCTATCTATTCTACAGTCCTTAAAGAACAAAAAAATCACAAGGAGACAGAAACTCCTTAAATAAACTAATTCTCTCATGCATTGTCAGATTGAACTACTTGGAGAACATTAAAGAAATAAACCACTAGATTTATAAAGTAGAGTTACCCTCCTATATATCATTCCTCTGTATGTGTATGTTCACATATATAAAGATCCTCAAAGTGGTAGAGGTGGGAAAACACGTTTGGGCTATCCTATCTTTCTAATATGGAAGTGAGAATATTCTTTTTATGTTGTCTCAATGTGAAAGTGATTACTTCCAAATCTTCAAACTGCACCTAATTACAGACTCTTGCTCACCACTTCACTCAGAGGAACTACACCAAACTGTCATTTTAGGTTCTTTTAGTTGTTTGAATGCTGTGTAACCTGAGAAGGTTCTTCTTGTCCATTTGGGTGGAAGGTTATATAAAGGAATTTCAGGAAATGGAAGATGAAAGTGTGACCCTTGTCCTTCATTATGGAGTAAAAAAAGAAACAAAGAAAAAAATTAAGAAAGAGCAAGTCTTGATACATAGTCATAGGCATAAAAATATTTTATATGCATATCTGTATGTATGTGGTTATTTATATAGGTAAATATACAAGATGTGAATTTCATAGAAGATCTTAGGAATGAGGGGAAACAACTGAGGCTTTATTGCTGCAGTTCAGCTTTGCTGAGCATTGCAAACACAGAATGTTGAAAGAAAAGCTAATAAGAGGATAGCTGTTGGCATAAGAGGCTCACATTTATCAGTAGTTTCAATTAGAACTAGGTATCGCACTAACAAAAGCTATAGCAAATGTGAGGATCAAAGAAGTGACTTGATTTACAGTTACCTCTGTGCCACTGGTGTATTTATCAAACAATTCAGATACAATAATGTGTAAAAATACTATTGTGAAAAAACCAATCGGATCAGATCTGCCTCTTAAGTGAAGTGTAGAAATCTTAAATGAGAGAGGAAAGAATTAATAAGGAGGACGAATGGCAAATTTGTGGAAGATGAAACCAAATGCTGTAATTTAGAGTTAGTTTTAAGATCCACAGTGCAGGACATGGTGGAAAGAGTGTTATTGTTAGATGACATTAGGTTTTCGCTTCTGGAAGCTAATCATAAATAGATGCCCGTTCTTAATTAGCACTCTAAGTCAAGAAAAAACCTGATGGTACTAGCAAGAGATATCAGAACAGCAAGCAATGCAATTCCAACGTCTAATTCTATGAAGATCAGAGTAAGTTCTACAAGGAATAACTTACAGTGCTTATGGCCATTTTGTTCAGAGTATAAAAGATCGTTAAGTCATCTCTACTGAAAATGTCATTAGAGTGTAAGGCATGCATCAGAGAAATCTGAATGTCAGTGAAATAAAGCATGAGAAAGATATTCCTGGTGAGGCATGAAGGTTGCCATCTGTGAGTCTTGTTTCTTCTTGCTTCTTCATTTATCTGTGGAAGAGTGCAAGGAAAAAATCCAATTGAATAAATGATACTGGGTTATTTCAAAACATGTTATGTGAATATTGTGCTATTGATATTTGCTAAGGAAAAATATTCACTTTTGTGGATCTTTTTGTGTTATCTGTGTGAGTCTTATTTGTAGGAGATGAAGTTTGTCAGTTAGGAGAGACTGATCTGCAAATTTGATTTTACAGTAGGTTTTTTGGCAACTCCCTTTTCCTATAGAATGTGCGTTCTCTATATTGATTACCTTATTCGGATGACACATTCAACTGATTTCCATTCAGTCTATTTTTAGTGACAAACACTTCCAAAGGACACTTTCAGGTTGCGACAATCTTGCTTGACTTTCTTACCTATGCGTATGATGGTTTACAACACAGTTAAAATGAGTGGAGTAACTACATGTTATATGGAGATGTTTACAGCAAGTAGGACTGGCTGCTAGAGAGGAAATGTGAATTGGTAGCAAAGCAGATACACTTTCTAGGATGCATATTTAGCAAATGATATTCAGTTGAGTTTGTACAAGTCCTGAGGCGTGCCTTCTGTTTTGGAAAAAAAAAAAATTAATTAAAAAAATCAACATTAACAGACAATGTGGGCTAAATCTTATCAAATTTATTAATTGAAAACTTTTTGAGACCAGAAGCTATTCAAATAGCTAAACTTGGATATGTAGTACCAGTTTGGATATTCTAGGGTAACTGGTTTGGCCCAAAGATCATTGCTTCAAAAGGGGTGTTAAACCTCTGTCATCTGCAACAGCCCTAGGTGCGTGTCCTGGGTACAGAACATATCTAAAATGGGCACAACCAGTAAAACCAGAACTTAATGGTGAATATACAATCAATAATAGAACAGAACTTAATAATAAGCCACAAAACCCCTAGCGTATCTATGTCTTTTTTGGTGTGACATTTAATAAGTAATTTGGCAATATTTTTTGACATAGCTTTCTGTATGCTTTATGTAAGCTGCTAGAAATACAGAAGATGGGTCTATAGATCTGTTGTATCCATGTCAAGAAGTTTAATGGAAGCTAGGAAATCATAGTTTTAAATGGACAATCTCCTTATTCAAAGTGCAGTGGTGATGATTTCACTGTGAAGAACTTGGAAAAAGGTTTTTGATTTTACAATATAAACACAGCCTTAGTGAAGCTGAGGTTTCAAAGACTTTAGATAATCTTCACACTAGGATTCAAATATCTTATCCTTGTCTGGTACAATTTCTTCTTTAAACAAGCACATATTCTAACTAGACATCTCTTTTTTAAGCAGAAAATTAAAAATTTTCATGAGGTACATTGAATTTTGTTTACCTTCTTCTGTAAAACTTCAGCTCCTGCAAGTTGCATTCAGCAAATCAGAGTTGATATATTAATGAGATGTGCCAGAGAAGTCTTCAAGAGTGCTGCAGAAGAATAGGTTACATGTGTTGGCTTCCAACAGAGCAGACACTGTACCAATGGGACTGAAATTATCTTCATATGAGTCAGTGGTATGAGACTGAAAATATGGCTGGTGACGGGGCTGGAGAACAAGTCCTATGAGGAGTAGCTGAGGGATTTAGTGTTGTTTAGCCTGGAGAAGAGGAGGCTGAGGGGAGACCTCATCACTGTCTACAACTGCCTGAAAGGAGGCTGTGACAGGGTGGGTGCTGGGCTCTTCTCACAAGTGAGAGCGATAGGACGAGAGGAAATGACCGCAAAACTTTCTTCACTGAAAGGGTGGTCAGGCATTAGAACAGGCTGCCCAGGGAGGTGGTTGAGTCACCATCCCTGGAGGTGTTTAGATAGATGGGATATGGTTTAATAAGGGGACAGGTACAGTTGGACTCAATGATCTGAGAGGTCTTTTCCAACCGGATGATTCTATGATTCTATGTTTCTATGAACCACAGAGAATGTGGGAAGGAGAGGTGGAAAGAAAGTAGCTGTTGATATCATCAAAGCTATTTGGCAGGCAATGGAAGTATTTAAGAACCGAATTTTTTTAAGCCTTCGATTTTGAAAGGGCAAATACATTGCTACATTGGCTTGTTTCAATTTTTATAGGTCAGTGTAAGTCATCTGAGCACTGAGAAAAGAGTTTGAAGACGGGAAATTTCTGGTGTTGTAACGGCAGAACTCTCAGTAGACTTCTGAAGCACTGCTGGTTTTCACTTAAGACTTTGTTTTCGGAGGCATACATAATCCTCAGAGAGACGTGGCTCAGAAAAAGCACTGCAAAAATCTGTGTGTCTCTTACCCTTGATGTAGTAGGTTCATGGGTAATTTTCAGTGAAATGTCTGACTGGGTGGGTCAAAAGAGAGAAGGATATTGTTTTACCAGAGGAATAGGGCTCATCTGCTATGTTTCCTCATATGGTAAGGAAAGAACTAAGACTGCAGTGGTACTCTCTTAGAAACTTAGTTCACTTTTTTGTTCAAGGATGTTTCAATATGAAAACAATACAGAGATAAGAAAAAGTCTGGAAGAGTAATCAGACCTTCTTTTTCTCTATGAAAATGCAGTCTGTATTATATTGTTTAGAGATGTAAAATTATCAGTCACTGAAAATATTGTTTCAGACCCTTATGAGTGTGTGTATGATAAGTTTTATAGTAATTGACTATTAGGCAAAGAAAATATGTAGTAGTAGAATCATAAAATTGCTTGGTTGGAAAAAACCTTTGAGATCATCAAGTCCAACTGTACTTGTCCACTACTAAACCGTGTCCCTAAGTACTTCATCTACCAGTGGAATGGTGACTCAACCACGTTCCTGGGCAGCCTTTTCCAGTGCCCGATAACCATTTTGGTGAAGAAATTTTACCTGATATCTAATCTGAACCTCCCCTGCAGCAACTAGGGATCACAGAGTAAAAGCAGTCTTGGTACTTGTCAACTTTCTCTGGTAACATAACATAAGCTGCAGGTAAAAGTTGCAATTGTTTAGTGGCATTAGGAACTTCATAATTTGTTATTCACCTTACACTGCCTTTTTTGCCGTTGCAACTTTTCTTCTAATCTTTTTGATTATTAGCAAGATTTGTATTTTCAACCGAATACGTTTGCTGCTGTTCATCCAACTGAATTAAGACATCCTTTCACAATGGTATTTGCTTTTTTTAAAAAAAAAAAAAAATAATGTAAACAGTTTGCTCACTTTTTTCTTTTTATGTTTTACTTCAGTCTGTAGAGTTGCCTGTTTTCATTTATTATTCTGGGTGCAGGGGTTGTGCTATCAGGACAATGACATAAAAATGGCTACGTACCATATTTTTTACATGTTAAATGTTAAAAAGATACTGATATTTGGCCTCAAATTATCTTCAAGAATTAAGTCTTGCTATCTCATTCTTGCAATATGGATTATAATAGAATTGGGAAATAATGTAATATTCGGGTTTTTTGAGTTTGAAGAGCCAGCTGCAAAGAGAAGTGGGGAGTGACGTTTTGAAGAATAAGAGCAGGATCTCTTAAGGCAACTTTCTTGCATAGTACTATTTCTTGCTGCAGAAATGCGGTAAAAAGGCAGCTGTTTATGCAAATAAAATGTCTCACGAATCCACATGAGAAGGTGTGCACAGCACTTAGAAGAAAAAAATGTTCCCTCATGCCCATACCGCGTCTGTTTCCTGAATAAATCCCACGCTAGCCTAAATTCCTGTCTGCCAACTTGTGCTAATGAATATGGAACTTGCCAAAGAGCCAAAGCATAATGAAAAAAAAAAAAGCATAAACATTGCTTTTATTTTGGAATGAATGCATGACTAATCCAAATTAGATATACAGCACTGCCCATTTCAAAGGGCAGACTCTCCGGCTGGCTTTACTTGTTCACTTCCTCTAAAGAGAGAAACAGTAATACAACAAAAACTTGTTTGAATGCAAAGGAAAGAGAAAGAGAAAAGGGCAGAACTGGATTATTGAAAGTGGGAAAAAATATACTACAGAAGTGCAATTGTTGTGTATGTTTATTTGAAGTCCAAATGAAAAGTTTAGTTTTCTTGGAAGGCAAAGTAGTTTTTAAAGAGAAACAAGTCTGGCATATAGCATGTGTATATTGAATACTCAGAGTTGGTTGATAATAACTTTTGTGAACTTGGGTAGCTGAATTTCTTACAGCTAGGATTATAGGAAAGGATATGTCCAATCTTCCATAACATCGCTACTTTCTGTAAACGCTCTCTAGTTCTTCTCTATTTCCTAATGGTAACTTAAGAAAAAAAATCCATCATGACAGACAAGAGTACATATAGGGAAAAGAATAACGTAAAGCTCTATGCTATTTTTTTCCCTATGTGTATACTTGTACAAGACTTTCTTTGGACACTCAACTACATGTTATTTCATTGCTTAGGAAAGCAAACTAATCCCTTCTAGAAATTCTATTACATGGAACCATATTGCTATCAATACAAGTCAACAGCAATTTTGTTACTGTGGGAACCTATCATATTTACTTCTGTCACCTAGAGTATGTTCCAAGTGATTGATGACAGTAGTAGTCAGTCCTTTGTGTGGACTAGCCACTATAACGAGAATGAAAGATGAAGCTGTTAAAGCTATGGACAAAGTATTTTCAATAGAAGAAGATAAAACTCAATAAATTGATTTTCATTCCAACTTGCTCTGGAAATGTGGTCTATTGACCTAGGCTCTGCCTCTTTC
This sequence comes from Geococcyx californianus, assembly GCA_013389885.1. Classification (NCBI taxonomy): domain Eukaryota; kingdom Metazoa; phylum Chordata; class Aves; order Cuculiformes; family Neomorphidae; genus Geococcyx; species Geococcyx californianus. Next base: position 32,511 of record VWPV01023995.1, on the reverse strand, counting down.
TTCCATAGAAACACTAACTATTTCTAAAATCATAGTCACATTTCTTCCTTTCTTACCACGGTATAATGAGGGGGAAAACACATGTGAAGAGTGATAGAGATTGCTTTCTTGATTCAAGTTCCAGTGTTCATGTTACAGAAACTGACAGCATCAGTTTCCTTTAATTTTAAGGACATTCCTACTGAGATCCTATAGATCTGGGATGGTGCAGATACAAATCTGATGGGATTTACAGTGACTTGTTGTTTCTGCTAAGCTCAGAAAAAGAAATCTCGTTACCATATGAGAACTGAATTTTTTTTCCAAGTCTTCATTTCATCAACTGTGGCAAACAACTGTTCACTTCACTATAAAGATTATCCAGTGCTAGTATTTCAGAAAATCATGGTAAAGTTTTCATAGGGTTATTACAACTATAAAACTGATTCAAAATCCAGAATTTTGATGTTGCTATGATTTTTGGAAGGTAGTCCGAAGTATTATCCTTAGATAAGGGCTAAACAAGCAAATCTAAAATATAAGAAAAAAAAAAATCCAACACTACAGCCATAATTTATATTGCAAACTTATTGGTAAAAGTATACAATCAAGAAAAAACAACCCCTGCTCAAACCCCTCTGAGAGCCGGCAGACCTCTAACTATATTTTGCTATTAGAGGCAGCACTTTTGAGCAACCTCTCTGGTCTCATGCTCCTAGAGGTTCTGTTAAAGACAGATTTATGTAGACTTTCATCGTACAGAATATGTAAGAGAACAACTAAATAAGATGTATGTGGTAGGACTGGTTATCTGTATGAGAGGAAGATTTATTACATTATAATTGTGGCTAATTTCTGCTTCAGAGGAATACCCAATGGAAACAATGTTCCTTACTGTATCTATAAAGGCTGCACCTTCATCAGCTGAAAATGACCAAAGTCTGGATTGCCAAGGTGCAAGTTTCCTCTTTTCCCTCACTTTGAGTTCAAGACCTGCGTTTCTTTACTCAGTTATTTGGGATAATGATTTTTGACTACTGGTTTTCTTTAAGGAAAACAAAACATTGACACTGTAGGGAAAACTACAAAGTGCTTTTGAATCAGTGAAAGGGCCCAAAGGGCCCCCTAGTGAAACTTTATGGACATCTAAGCATTAAAAAATACTCGTTCAGAAACTAAGATGATCTGGGAGCAGAAGTTGACACTGGTGTATGAATTCCAACAAGAAATCCTGAAGAACCAGAGCTTATGAACACCTCGCAGTGTGACTCAATAGATGGTGAATTGTACATCTTCAGCAGTGGTCTCACTTTGCACAATCACAAGCCTCGTCTGGGTGTGTGTGATAAGGAGTCAAGAAGAGCAAGTTGCAAGTATCTATCTTATGCTTCTGGCAACCTGACAGCTAGATCAATTTTTGCAGCACCAGGAGAAAGAAAGGAATGAGAATGACTCTCCATGATTCTGCTTCTGCTAAGAGTGAATTGCTTGATAGGAGATTACGGTGCTTCATACCCAGCAGATCCCTTCCTTCACAACATCTGGAGGAGTTTTCACAACGCTGTTTGTACCATTGAGTGATGCTGCCTCAATGGGGTGACATCGAAGTCAAAGGCCATGGATGGACATCAGGTCCAGGTGTCTGTTTTGTCACATGTAACTGAGGCTGGCTTCCATCTGTTACTAAAAGCATCAAGTTTATCAATCTATAGACTTGATTAGAAGCTCTGAAGGGTGTTTCGTTGGGTTATATTTTTCTTCAGTTATGAATGACTGTGTGGCAATATTATCGGAAAGGCTTTTTCCCCCCACTTTATTCTTTAATCTCAACTGGTAGCAGTGCATATCTTTCAGTTCCATCAGTAAAGCTCTTAAAGACTTGTGTTTATTATTCTCCGACTGATAGATTAATAGTGAGATTCCAGCAAGCCTTCATATTAATGTTTCCCTTCACCGTAACAGATGTTGCCACCCATGGAAGCCCTATGGAATTTTCCCTTTAGTTTTTGTATGAAACCTCCTGCCTTCTCTAGGAGAAGAAACAAGACTTAAAAGGTATGGTGACATCTGATATTTTAAGGCCTGCCCTGTACCTGTGACTGGAGAGGGACAGGGGTGATGTGTCCTTGAAGTTCAGGGCATAAGGTAAAGCCGCTGACTATCTCAACATAAAGGGGATCAGATGGTGGTTTTTGTTTAAAATAAGCACCTATCAAGAGCTGAATGGATATCTGGTTCTGTAAATGTCTCGCTGAGTCAGCATGGAGAGTGAAAACACATGGCTCAGTACAATATGGAGTATGAAACCTGGACAACTAGTAAAACAACATGGAACAGAACTGCAGGTTTGAACTTGCTTTACTCACATGTGCCCTCCTTGCAACTGGGGATACTAAACATCACACCTTTCACACATGGAGAACCTGAAAGAAGCTGGTGAGGTAGTGTAGGACCTTTGACAGTATGAGATAATTACTGATGGAGGCTAAAGGATTCGAGTAGACCAGAACCTTCATTTAACAGAGGGATTATCAACTGATTCCTCCATCTATAGAATTACAGATCATACAAGTAGCTTCCCTATACTGTAAGCTGTGTCATCTGAGATTGTAAAGTGCCTCAGCAACTTCTCAGTTACAGAGGGAGTTTTCATGGCTTTTAAGTGACTGTAAATACCTGAATTACCACCTAGGTACACAATTTTGTGTAAAGGCAGTTCTACAGTACGTTGTGGTAGAGGAAGCCAGCATTCTAGTCACCCACTGAGATATTTTAAATTAAGTATTGCAAAATTTGTATAGGAGAAAACAGAGGTTATTTATCTGGGCTACATTAAATGTAAACTTGGGATTGGAGGGACCCAATTTGTGCTGGTGCTTGTCAAAATATGTACCCTATCACCTAAGAGTCACTATAAGAGGGTTCTTGGTCTGGCTCACCTTCTGTGTATAATTGTTTCCATGATATCTGTATTGAAAAAATCTACCAAAAAGAAGTGTCAAGGACTGTTCCTTTTATTTTGTCTTAAATGCCATTTTCAAGCCATGTTTTGAGGTTAAGTGATTGAAAGAAGTTCAAAAGGACAAAAGCAAGGTCACAGGCTTTCATACCTGATAAAATGTTCTATGTGCAAGCGTGTGAGAAGAGGTCAAGCAACCATCTCTGCAATTCAGGAGGGGATTGAGGGGCTTAAAGCTTTCGAGACCAACAGCACAAGCCCCTGTGAAATGATCATGTGACAACTTATGCAATACAGAGCTCCTCCTAAAGGAATGCGCAGTGGATGTAAATGAGAGTGATAGCTGACATCAACTGCATAAAAGGGAACCCTCCGTATTTTGAATGAATGTTCCCACTTTTCTTAAGGATATCAGTGTTATTTTTCATCATGAGATCCCCAGAAAAGTGAAATTATATGCTTCCACTAATTCTCTGTTTACTTTTTAATCTGTCTCTCTTCCTTTGTCCCTGATTCTTCCTTCTCTCTCTTTGCATTTCCATTTCTGGAGAGGCGCACTATTGTTTTATATACTTTATACACGTATGTATCTTTGCCTTTGCCATGAATCAATAGCCATTTTATACTAATAGACAACAGAATATTTGCAAACTGCCTTAGAATTAATAAATTAGTTCAAAATCAGTGTTGTTATCACTTGAATTCACTTTTTAAACTCTGTTTTAATGAACTTCCACTTGTGGGGTGTGGGGTTGGGGAGTAGCAACAAGAAACTATACAGAAAAGCCAAGTAACTAAACATGAATTTTTTTCTTTCTCCTTTTGAAAGCAGCATCTATTTAAATAATAAAAAAATAAATAAATAGTCCTTTTTAATTTCAACTTATCAAATTGCTCACTTCAGACAGGGATGCCAATGATGCTGAATTAAATATATTGGTCTCTAAGGGGTGTATAGGAGACAGGGGCAGTAATCTTGTACTTTTATGTTGTGTTCCTGAGGAATAGAAGGTATTCAACCATTAATGAAGAGAATTTAGCAGTTAAATGCAAAGCTATCAGTTACTAGATGATTTCCTGCCAGTGTGCCACTTATTTATGGTAACCTAGATGTCGCATACAATTGTATTCAGTAGTGAATCAATTTCAGATTATTTTGTTAACTAGTCAGAGATGATTCTTAATGCATCCAAGCTGTTTTATTGATTTCTGTTCTGATGTTTCTCTTGTTTTGTTGATTAGCTTGCAATAGTGTTCAGGAGTGACACATACTCCTATACATAGTGATTTAGTCATTATATTGCAACTTTTTTTAAGACTTCTATAAGGACACTTATAGACTGAACTAGACAGTTGTTGCCTTCAGCATTTAGAATATACTATTTTCTACAACAATTGTGGCAGATATTTCATTCATCTCTCACTCCCTTACAATATTTGTTTGATAGCAATAGAAAGACTTGTCCTTGGAATATTGGATAGTGATGTATCTTGTACCTCAGAAGAACTATTTTATTGTGGATAAGCTTTTTAGCACAAAATCATTGCTTAAACATTTTCATATTCTTTTGCTATTTGATGGAACTGAAATCAATATGCTAGACCATAGATACTGAAATTAAGTGCAAACTTGATTTGAGTATCATATTGGTTTCCAGAATAACACTCTAGAGCTATTTAACCAATAAATTACTTTTAGTTAAAAGTTTTCCATTGATATTTTCATAATGTGCTTTCCATACATTTTCATTAAATTTATCTATTACCCTAATTCAGTTAGCGAAAATTCACATTTTGCAAATATATAGCAAGACTAGACTGAAATGTTGCCTACATAAAATAAAGATCTCAAACGCAGTCTATTCCTTAGCTCTACCAAGGGCAACAAATAAAACAGCATAAAATGAACACAGGGTAAGACCTAAATATGCTGTATGAGTTAGTGCAATGACTGGTGTCTAATTCACCTACATATTATAAAGGCTAGGCAGGCATTGTACTAAGAATTCAGTTCTAATTTTTTATGTGAAGTCCTAAAGTTGACCTAATCCTTTTACTTGTCACATCTTTGCACAATATAATTGTGAAGAAAGATTTGTCAATTCTCTCTTAAGTCTCTATTTCTTAGATAAATTAACTTAATATGTGTGAGGGCAGGATAAGAGACGTGCGCTCCTTCCTTTGAAATATCACTAATGTACAATTCATTTAGGAATAAGAAGGAACTAGAAACAAACAAGGACATAATGATAATATTTAAGAAATTTCAAATAAGTACAAAATTGCCTGCTGGTTTTTATAGTCAAGAAGGGATTTCAGGTCCCTTTCATACAGTCAGTTGGAAGTTAAAGTTCCTGGCAGATGACAAAACAGAAATGAAACCACAGGTTTAGATTTGATCCCAAATACCCTTTCTCTTGTTGATGGTTTTATCACGCAAATAATTAACTTAAAAGCAATGAGGACTATTCTTATTTTCAGGACTAGATGCTCACTGATATCACAGCTGGTAGAAAAACAAACAAAGAAAAACTGAATCAAATATTCACAATACTGACATATTTTGCCTCGTCCCTCCACTGCCTCTAACAGAAATGAGTGTTTTATTTGATTAACTCTCTTTAGTAAAAATATAGAACAAATTTTACTAACAATAACTTCTTATATATGGATTAGACAAATGACNTGTGACTGGAGAGGGACAGGGGTGATGTGTCCTTGAAGTTCAGGGCATAAGGTAAAGCCGCTGACTATCTCAACAGAAAGGGGATCAGATGGTGGTTTTTGTTTAAAATAAGCACCTATCAAGAGCTGAATGGATATCTGGTTCTGTAAATGTCTCGCTGAGTCAGCATGGAGAGTGAAAACACATGGCTCAGTACAATATGGAGTATGAAACCTGGACAACTAGTAAAACAACATGGAACAGAACTGCAGGTTTGAACTTGCTTTACTCACATGTGCCCTCCTTGCAACTGGGGATACTAAACATCACACCTTTCACACATGGAGAACCTGAAAGAAGCTGGTGAGGTAGTGTAGGACCTTTGACAGTATGAGATAATTACTGATGGAGGCTAAAGGATTCGAGTAGACCAGAACCTTCATTTAACAGAGGGATTATCAACTGATTCCTCCATCTATAGAATTACAGATCATACAAGTAGCTTCCCTATACTGTAAGCTGTGTCATCTGAGATTGTAAAGTGCCTCAGCAACTTCTCAGTTACAGAGGGAGTTTTCATGGCTTTTAAGTGACTGTAAATACCTGAATTACCACCTAGGTACACAATTTTGTGTAAAGGCAGTTCTACAGTACGTTGTGGTAGAGGAAGCCAGCATTCTAGTCACCCACTGAGATATTTTAAATTAAGTATTGCAAAATTTGTATAGGAGAAAACAGAGGTTATTTATCTGGGCTACATTAAATGTAAACTTGGGATTGGAGGGACCCAATTTGTGCTGGTGCTTGTCAAAATATGTACCCTATCACCTAAGAGTCACTATAAGAGGGTTCTTGGTCTGGCTCACCTTCTGTGTATAATTGTTTCCATGATATCTGTATTGAAAAAATCTACCAAAAAGAAGTGTCAAGGACTGTTCCTTTTATTTTGTCTTAAATGCCATTTTCAAGCCATGTTTTGAGGTTAAGTGATTGAAAGAAGTTCAAAAGGACAAAAGCAAGGTCACAGGCTTTCATACCTGATAAAATGTTCTATGTGCAAGCGTGTGAGAAGAGGTCAAGCAACCATCTCTGCAATTCAGGAGGGGACTGAGGGGCTTAAAGCTTTCGAGACCAACAGCACAAGCCCCTGTGAAATGATCATGTGACAACTTATGCAATACAGAGCTCCTCCTAAAGGAATGCGCAGTGGATGTAAATGAGAGTGATAGCTGACATCAACTGCATAAAAGGGAACCCTCCGTATTTTGAATGAATGTTCCCACTTTTCTTAAGGATATCAGTGTTATTTTTCATCATGAGATCCCCAGAAAAGTGAAATTATATGCTTCCACTAATTCTCTGTTTACTTTTTAATCTGTCTCTCTTCCTTTGTCCCTGATTCTTCCTTCTCTCTCTTTGCATTTCCATTTCTGGAGAGGCGCACTATTGTTTTATATACTTTATACACGTATGTATCTTTGCCTTTGCCATGAATCAATAGCCATTTTATACTAATAGACAACAGAATATTTGCAAACTGCCTTAGNCTTACTGCTTTTGGTTTGCTGGATTGAATGAAAAATGGAGAAACGTTCTGTGTTCTGTTTAGGTTGGACTCGATGATCTCAGAGGTCTTTTCCAACCTTATGATACTGTGATACAAACTTATTTGTTTTGTGTCTTTAGCAGTGGTACTCTTACATTATTCAGAAGCAACATATTTATTTTAAGCATAAACCACAATGAACAAATTATCACCGTATTTCAAGATTTGATCCTGCTCAGTGAAATAATTCAGTATTTTTTTTCTTTATCATCATTTAAAGCAACTGTTAGTGGGTATAATGTGAAGAAACTCCAAAAAAAGCAGCTCTATTCTAAAGTCAGGAAGATGAAGAGTCAAAGCATAGCATGTTCAGAGAGCTGTCAGAACAAAGCTAATAGATAAAGATACCTAGCAAGATGAGTCTTGCAAGAGTTAATAAATTAGTGTATGCATGGACAAAGAAGTATACATAAACCATATTAATCTAGTATTTTTAACTGCTTTCCACAAATCATGGAATATACCCTATGGATATGCTAAAATGAATAGGCTAAATGGGCAACAAGTTGCTACTTGCTAGGACTGAGTGTAACATCTTCTCAGCCTATTAATCCAGTCATTTTAATCTTAAGTGAAAAGAGTTCATTCTTCTTTCGGTAAAAGACTGGAAATAAAATATTCATCAGCTTCTGAAAAAATGGTTTTTCATAATTTAGCAATGATTTCTCTCTTCTTTTGTTCTAGCTGTAAGCACAAATTACTTCAATTGAACAGTGAGAGGTGAGAATTGTGCAGCAATTGACAAGGTATGTGATTAATGATAAATGTCCCACAAAAGTTTTAAGAAATTGATTTTATAAAATTATATTTTGAAACCAAAGAGGGAGTATGTAACTTCACCCCCTGTTGACCCCCCTCCTTTTCAAGTTTAAACACAATTCAGACAATGTAGTCGGTAGAGCAAGAACTATACCCAATAGCAGCTCACTATGAAGAACTGAAGCCATAGTAGTTTTGACAAGCGAGCGCATCACAGAAACTGTCCTGAGCTAGCAAGCACGTTATCGTGGAAAGCCATGTGTTCTCTTCTACAAATCATTCCATCTTTATACCTGCTAAAGTAAAGTTCCCTACTGAATTACTGTTTATACTAGAGGCTTACTTAGGGGTTGCAATCAGGATTACAAGGTAGTTTACAAACTTATGAAACTATAATGGGAAAGGAAGTCCCATGTTAGCTACAACTTTGATATGTCTTAAGTGTCTCTCTTTTGAAGATTAGTCTTCCTAACTAAACAACAAAGAGTTGTTTCTGCAGAGTTCTTGTTCCTGATTTATCCTGAATGTCCTGCAGATTTCTTGAATGACTGAAATATCATGAATTTTTCTTTGCAGCCTGCTTGTAAAACAGGGAAAATACTTCATCATATATAAGAAATCATATATAAGAAAAGTTCATCATATATAAGAAAAGTTGAATAAGTATTTTGCCTGAGAATGCTTTCAGTCACGATATTGCCTAGCACAGGAATTGACAATACCTTCTGGAGCTGCTGAACAGTATCATAGTATAAATAAAATATTCTTTCCAGAAATTTTCTTCTATAAGTCAACTACTTGCTTTTTTTGTGTGTGTCTTATAAAACAAATACTTTAATAGTAAGCATGTTCTTTCTCTTGCAAGATCAAAGCTTTTTTATTTTTATCTTTTAAAGAAGAACTCCAACTAAAATGAAACTATTTCAATTCATAGTCCTTCAGCACGTTTTGACTCACTTATTAGATATGCTGATTTGGAGTAGAAACTTTTTATTAAAGTTCTCATAGACTGAGCACATTGTTCACTGCCTAACTTAAGTCTGAATAAATTAATTGGAACTTTAAATTTAAGAAACAAATTTCAGCTGCACAATACGTTTAGATTAAAAGTCATCCAGGCATCAAAAGCTGGGTATAGTAATCTTCTGGTTTTGCTTTTCTTTTTCCAGAAAAAGAAAAAAATGTTTTAAATTTAGGGTAGTGTATTAGTAACACAATTACTATATATGGAAAGTGATTGATTATTTTATTTTCTTTTTCCAAACATCATTAATAGTACATCTACCATTTAAGTAGATTGCAAAGAAGATTACTTAGTTTTTTTAGGTTGGGCTGGTTTTGTCATTAGTTTTAATAAATCAGCAATAGATTAGTTGGGAGTTATATTTTTAGTGTTAATCCTTTTCTTCCTTTGATAACTGAACAAAAACTCATTGTGAACTTTCTGAATAAAATAGTGGAAAGTTCGACTGACTTCTAAATTCTGAGCCATAACAAAATTACATCTGCACTACAGTTATGTTTGTAAGGACAACTTAGATCACCTTGCATTTTCCCATCTAACTTGCCTGGATACTGATAACAGTATAACTGCGGCGGTGCAGAGTGTGGTGTGCCTGCCCAAGCCTGCCTGCGAAGCTGCCTAAGCGGCAGTGGGATTAACCTCCACTGCGCTCATTGCTGTGTGGCTTCAATCAGCTTTCCAGTCATCTCCCATCATACGACAGAAATGTCAGTTGGTGCTGGCAGAAGCAGGAACTTTCACCTCTAATGTTTATTTTCTAGGTGTTGATTGCATTTCTGTCACTCTTTCTAACAGACTGGGAAAGCTGCTTTTCACTTCTGCTCACTAGCAGAACACCACATGTGCTTTTTCTCAGCATAAGACTGCTGCTGCTGAGTCATTTCTTCAGTTTCATTTCAGTTAAATCACAGAGTTCATTTGCTCAGTCTGGTTGAGGTGTCACGGCTTCCACCTGCTTCCCTGCTCCACAACACGTACCTGATCAGTCATGCATCATAGCTGAAAGTCCATCTGAAAATAACCTTATGTGATTAGACTCTGTGATTACACGCACAGACATACATGGCTGCCATTGAAGTCCCATGGGAAAAAGAAAGGGAGATGGAGAACTCTAAAACGTAGTTGTTTTATCTTACAGTTGATGAATTATAACTCCTCTACAATAGTCTGCACCTTGGAAAAAAATCCTGGATTAAACCATAATATTTTGGGAGCTGAAGTTTTTTATTTGAGTGGGCGATCAGGGAACTTAAGCGGCTCAGACAAATCTCTTCATACAGAAATGCAGTTTAGTTTATCATAGTTCATGCTGAGAAAAATTTAACTAGTTATCAGAAACCTAGTTGAATGGAAGTGAATTATTAGGTTGTGCTCCCAGTGCTTGGTAATTCTGGCAAACAAGAGGCTTACTAAACAAACACTGCCAACAGAGGCAAAGCAGAATAGCATCAGTAGCCCTACAGAAACTGTAACAGCATGTGCAGTACGGTTGTTAGGGTATGCGTGCAGGACAGAATATACTAATGATCTTTGTTTGGATACCACTGTAAAAATGTGTAGGAAAGATGGGTGTAGAAAATCTACAGAACAGAAAGTTTGATTAAAAAGAGACTAGTAGTTTTAAATTTCCTAAACTTTCAGATTACAGAGAAGAGAGTCTGGCAATGTTGAAATCCGCAGGGAAGATTTGTATGGAAGTTCTTATAGAGTGTCTACATTTAACTCACGCAGTTCATTTTAAGAGAAAATTTCTAAATTCAATAGAAAAGGAATATTTAGTAGGAATTAATGAAATGTGAACAAATCTAAGTTTGGTAATAGCAGCAAGACAGCCATCAAGCTGAATGGAAGGTTATTATTCCTTTAAGAAAGATGAATCTGTGGTATATTTATGAAGTTTATTTTATGTTTTAGTTTCCTATATATTTGTGTGTATTTGATAAGTCTTGGGTTCAAGATGGCACATTTGATTTATGAGTTGACAGTATTTCTTAACTATTTATTTTTGTTTGGCATTGTCACATTGTATTGTGCAATTGTAACAGCCCTTCACTATAGATAGAGTTGACTGCAGTTAGCACAATGCTTTGTAAGATAAGTTTGTGTACAAAATCTTATATTTGATTATTTATAAATCTTATTTGGCACAAGCACAACTTTTTTTCCCCCTAATTATGTATTTACACTAGTTATCTTTCAGTAAATTATTAGAATTATAATTTTTTCTATTAAAAACATAGGAAGACAAAGAAGTTGAGAAAATTATTTGCATTTTCTATTTGTCAATTATCCTTTATGGTGAAAGGTTAGATTTGTACTGGCCTAGATTTAAATCTACCTTATACAGGCTGATGTTATTGATTTGACTGCCTTATTATCTTGATAGCTTGAAGTAAATTCTGATCCAGTTAGTAAAGCATATTTCACAAGAAGGATACTCTGTGTAAGTAATAACTTCTCATTTTCTCCTGGACATGCTGTATACTAAATGCATGATTTATAAATAGCCTATAATACAAGCTACATTTATTAATGTTTAAGTAACCCCAGAAAGAATTGCTGTATTGCATCAAATTCAAAATACTAGCAATTCTGCTGAGCTGTTGATTTCCTTTTCTTTCCAGAAGGAACAATCATTCCTTCAGATATAACTCTTCTGCCACTTGTTAATGCTAACAATAAGTTCTTTTTCAAAGATAAAACTGTGGCCTGAGACTCTTCTAGAGCTGTGCTGCCTTTTCTAAATTTTTACTTTTTGCTTCTCCTTTTTTTTTTCCTTTTTTATTTCTTTTATTTTAATAAAAGTAAACTTTTTGATCACTTTAGTAGGTGTCTTTTATCCCTACAGAAATACTCTGTACCCTTTCCACTAGAGAATAACAACAAAACCATCAATAATAATTTATTATAGAAAACACTTGAAGTGTTCCAAATAACCATGCAAGTACCATAGATTCAAGTACATTTACATAATTTGCAGACAAAATCATGACATAATTGAAACTCAGTAGCCACGGAACAGCAAATCGACAGTGGACATTGTGCTCTTTCTTAACGCAGACAAGTGTCTTTAAGTATTGCTGTGATGTGGCAACACCTTGTCCAGTGATCTTGGTTTTCTCTTTCCTGCTATTAGCCTGATGTAGTGGGAGATTCAAAGCTTACATGATGCAGCCTTGCAGCAGTCTGTCTTGTGATGATGTTCATGCAGCCAATTTTCTGCTGTTATGTTGCTGTTTGATGTGTTTGTAGCTTTAATTCAATGTGTTGTAAGTTTCAAGTAGGGTTAGAGTGGGTAGTGTTTTCATGACTTGTGATCTGTGAGGGCAAGCTAAGCTGCCTTTCAAGAGTTTTTCTGGGCTTGAAGTCATAGCTAATCAAGCATTTTTCAGATAAAATATTATTTCTGACAGAAAATGTTGAATTCATTGAAATTAAAAGATTGGAGAAAAGAATTTTCTAATTTTCATTTCAGGGTTTGGCATATTAAAATTCCATAAAAATGAGAAATTAAATGAAATATTTTTCCATATTAAATCAATCAAATCAACCGTATTTTTGTTTCTGAGAGTATTGCTTTGCTATTATATTAAATATTTTTAGAAAAATTAACCATCTCTCATTAAAACATAAACCAACTCCAATCAGTCTGAACAGGATGACTTGAAACCCTTCCTCCATTTTGTATATGCACTTTGCTCTAGACTTCCACTCCTAAAGCCTCTTCATTGCTTGTGTACTTCTTACTTTCCCTGGAAAATTCTGACTGTGCTCACCAAAAAAGGGTGAGCAGGCAGCCAGTGACAGAATGAGAGGACACGGTCTCAAGCTTCGCCAGGGGAGGTTTAGGATTGACATTAGGAAGAAGTTCTTCACTGAGAGGGTAATTGTTCATTGGAATGCTCTGCCTAGGGAGGTGGTGGAGTCACCATCCCTGGAGGTGTTCAAAGAGAATTTGCATGAGGCACTTTGTGCCATGGTGTAACTGACAAGTAGGAGTAGGTGTAGTTAGTAGGTGTAGGTGTTGGGCCATAGGTTGGTCTTGATGATCTCAAAGGTCTCTTCCAACCTTACAATACTGTGATACTGTGATACTGAAGAGCTTGGCTATAAGGGGGCAAGGGTGTTAGTATAAAGTGTCTCTGTGATTTCACAAGACATTGGTTAATTCTATAGTAACTGTCCACATGGCCCTCTTGTTACTTAGTACAGTTTTGATTGACTAGATCTTTCTGCTACCTACTGCTTATGCTGTTAATTCAAAGCATACACTGTCCTTTAGTACCTCCCCAGGCAGACAGGCCCTCAAAATCATTTACCATAGGAGAGAGGTCACCAGAAAGTAGGAAATTGTAGTTTCCAAGAGTTCCAAAAAAAACCCCCAACTCTTAGTGGATATATTAGTGGATATAAGTCATCAAGTCTAACTCGCTGGAGCTGTATTATGCACATTAGTCAAGGCATGTAGATTTGTAGACCACAACTTTCCCGTCTGTATCTAGCTCCAAGAATATTTGGTGAGATTATTTACTCAATGACTAAAAGTGTTTTTCCTGTATCTAATCATTAAGAGTATATGGGCGCCTGTCACTAGAAATTTTCATTGAGAAGAGCGCTTTTGGGCTGTCCCATTACACTTATCTCCATTGCTACAACAGGTGGGCGTGCATTTTGCGAAATACCTATAATTCTTAGGATTTAGCTTTTAGTCATTAGATGTGGGACATGGCTTTGTGCAACATTAATTTTTGTGTGCATAGATTTGAAAACAGTCAACTGATGTACAACAATCAAATAGACTTTGAAATCTACACACTTGAAAAACTGAGGATTTTTTGTTACTATTATGCTATCAAATTGCCTTCATATAGCATCAGGAATGCTTGTGGTTTAAGCATCAGTGTTTCTATTTGAGGATGCTTGGGTAAACAGAACTTTTTCAGTTTTCCTTCCTGAATTTCTCATTGTAACGAAGTGCTAAGGCACACGCTCACGATAAGTAGTAAGACTATTTGTTGGCTTTGTCTATCGTATACCTCTCTCAGAACTCAAATAACCACTTAAGAGGCCTCCTATGCTAGTGTATGAAGGTAAAATAAATAATATGAATGTTTCAAAAAATTGCTTACTTTATTTTTGATTCAACCATCCATTATAAACATGCATTATGCTGCAATTCCTGTTGAGATGAGCGCTGCAGGAGTCATGAGCAGAGCAGGCCTGACTGCCGTCCTGATTAGATCACCAACTGAGAAGCAGTGATTTAAACAAAATTGGCTGGGCAATGGCTGCTGATGTGCTATTGTTTTTTTAAAGCCACCGAAGCATAGTGAAATGGTCAGAGTATGAATCTGGAAACCAAGTATTTTTGGGTTCTGTTCTTGCTGTAGAAATGTCTCCATTTGTGACCCGTATCAAGTAACTTTTCCTTATCCCTAAAATGGAGATAAGATGCTTATTTCTCAGAATTTTAAGGTTCTTCCTGCATTCCAGCAAGCCAAGGAATGTTTCATTTACGAATAACTGAATGCCAGAATCAGCAATTAGTGATATTTTTTTCTTTAATTGGGTTTTTCATATCCCATAAGTGGAAACTGCAAAATCGTTTTATTTGGAAAAAGATGATCGCATCATGTTTGAAAAAGAAGACATGCTTCTTGCTCAGGAAGGCTGATCAATGATATTTTTGTTAGGATGGGAGGAGCACTGGTTTCTGTGAATGACTCTGGGCTAAAAATCACCTTCTTGTCAGAGAGCTAGGAAAATTTAGGTAGGTAAAAATAGGGGAAAACAGGGATTTCTTGAGGAAGTGGAGCAGTGAGTTTAGCCTATAGATGTTATAAAATGTGTGCATTTTCTAGCTTTTTGTTAGTTAATTACTGGGATTGCTTATGTTAGAGACTATAAAAATGACAAAATGTTACTTGAATGTTATCCCTATAGGGCATTCCTACTATTTGCGTGCTTTTTTTATTGTGCATAACCAACTAAAGGCTAACTTCTGTCATTATTCACCTATGAGGAAAGTTACACCAATGTTGCGTGTTAATTTTATTTTGTAGGAATATATTAAGCAGATGAGCAAAATTCTTGTACTGTTACCCTAAATTTTTGCCTCAATGAAGCTTATATCCCTGTCACTGTAACTGGAGCAGATTCTGAAGGGGGACACAATTTATTAGTGAGATGAGAGGTGAGTAATGACTATGATCCAAGCCCCTGATGGAAAGGAGTATTTTTAGTGCCAGTGGGAAACAATTTTCCTTTCTTTGAAACAACTTGCTGTCATGGCATCCTTTTTAAAAAAAAATAAAATATTGTAAATGAAAAACTAAAATGCTTATTTGTAGCTACGCTTTGGGCACACATCTCCTCAACTGTTCATAATTCACGCCAGAGTTTGCAATAGTTTTCTGGGAAAGAGGCTGACTAACTTGAATAGGTCAATATAATGAACTCTGTAGATATTATGTGTAGCAATGGTTTGAAGGAAACCCACACAGGAAGGGACAATCCGCCACTTCTATGCATAATGTGGTTTCTCCTCACAGTAGATGTGCGGTAAACATAACCTCTTGATAAATTACATGGTAGGTTTTCAGAGATATTGCATAAGACATTGTCCTGTGCAGAGATCTGGTTTTTTGCTATTCTGTTTAAAGAAAATTGAACTCACTCTCAAAGGGCAGGTAGGAGAAAAGATGGAAATATATGTAGTTACATATGACAACTAACAAGAAACATCTTGTCATTTTCTCCAGTAATGCGCACTACTTAGCAGTGAAACTGGAGGTTGCTTGACCTGTTTAACTTACACATTTTCTCAGTTTAATTTCTTTATCTGGAAATCATTGAGCATTAGAGATGATTCATTCTCTTAAAGATGCAATGTGTAGATGGTAAGGTTAATCTTTAACAAGATGGTTGTAAAATTATTGGCACTGTGCTTATGAAAAGCTATTCTTTAAGGTTTTTTTAATATTGGACATTTAATTAAAAGCTTTCCCTTCTAATGGCATCCAGGGTTTGATAACAAGCTTTTCTGTTATCTTTATATTATATTAGTTCTTCAGAGTATGGAATTTCTCTTTGAATTTTATGAATGTTAATTTATACAAATGTAGAGTTTTTTTGTATTTATAACTATGTTGGAAGGCAAGAATAAGGTTGATGTTATATGCTTTCTTTCCTGAGGTGTACAATACACTTTCTCTTAAACACAGTATAACCAGGAATACTTTTTAAATATGTATATTTGCTCTTATCAAAAAAGATTTGGGCAAGATTTTTCTTGAAGGACTACCTTCTATATGTATATGCCATATTTGATCTCCTGGATTTGCGCTTACAATCTGAGCAGCTTCTTAATTATAACAGAAAGATCAGCATTAAAAAAAAATAAAAATAAAAAAGGACATCCTTCATTCAGGCTGTAACTCCGAAAAACTAGGTTTCTCTCAACAGCTTGTAACAACAATGAAATTCCATGTTGGTTCAAAACTCTATTTACACATATAGTAATTTTTATAGAACACATGACATTTTAAGAATTACTTTTTGTTAAACCAGTAGGTGCTAATGATTTATTAATCCATTTTTTTGGTAGTTTGTGGTAATAGAAAATACACCTAAAGTGCAAAAATTTCTTAGGAACTCCAGGTGAATATTTTCCAGCTTAAGGGAACGATGAGTATTTCCACGTCAAAGCTGAAACAGCCTCTACTTTCAGCCGTGAAGCTGAAATATTAGGTGCTGCTTCTTTTGTGCCTTCTGTAAGGATTTTCCGTACTATTGCTACCAAAGATTGGATACAACTGCTTTGCCCTAAAGGTTTATCATATATTTGATAGGCCTTAGACTTTGTACTTATCCTTCAAATACATGACTTCTGCATCAGTATACTTCCAGCTGAGGAGTACAAAAATTTAAGGGAGCCCTAAGAGTCATTATGTTGATTGGGCTTCATCCTAACTGAGTAAGACATTCAACAATTAGAGAATAAAGCAGTTGCTAATGCTAACTAGAGTTAATTGCTATGCAACATACTCTTTTTCTTGCAAGATTTAAGAAAATCCTGCCAAAAAGGAGAGGCAAAAAAATAAAATCTCTTTTCAGTAGTTGTTGGGTTAATTTTTCTGATTCCTGTGTATTAGTGCATTGTAGCATCTTCCTTACTTTAATAACTATCCGTTAAGATCTGAAATAGAGTGTGTTTTGCGGGTGTAGGGTGTCATTAACTTAGGCAGAGTAAAGGGAGAGGGTTGGAGAGAAATTTTTTTGGCAAACCTGCTAGGCACTATAGTACTGGGGGGGGGAGGGAAAGGAAAAATAAAAGACATTTCTCCAAACTGCAGGTGCAGAAAGTAAACTAGTGCTTCACCGCTTCAAGCCTCTAAATCTCCAAGCATAAATCTTTTCAAGAATGCACGTATACAAACACTTGCACATGCACATGAACACAACCCACCCCTACAAGTTATCTTTAAAATTACTGTGAAATTTTGTTATTGTGAATCCCAAGGTATGAAAAATGCATTCTTAAGTCCAATCTCCTTCCAGAGTAGAGTATTTCATTAAAGCAAGTATCTTCTGAAAGCAAACAAATCCTGTCTTTTTGTGAACAATCTCTGGACAATGTAGATTATTTTAATGGGTATATAATTTTAAACTTAGCCTTCCCCATATGTTCTACAACCTTCAGAAATGGAAAAAGAAAATAATTCACAACTGTATCATAAAATGTAAGATGAAAGTGATTTAAAAGGGTTTATATACCTTATTCAATAAAGTTTACATCTGTTATGTTTTTTCTTATAATTGTGGGAGGACTGTAGTTGTCTTAAGGCAAATAAAAACTCTGAGACAGATTTGATGGGTAAGTACAGATCTGTTGGCAATATAGAGTTGTTATAAATGAAAGCGAAAAAAAAAGTGAGTAGAACAAAATAACCCTACCATGAAATTGGCTAGAGAATTCAAGTTCTGTGAGTACAACAGGAGAAATTAGGAAGAAAACCGTGTGCTGTGAGATCTGTATCCTGCTTACTAGAATTCTAGCAGTTCTCAGTGTCTATCTATTTGCTTTGGTAGAGACAATCTACAGCATTTGATGGAGGAGGAAATAGTTAATTCTTGCTTAACATTCACTCTTCATTGGTTTTTGTGGGGATTTTGTTTGGTTTTTTCTCCCCAGAGTTTTTTTATTTTATTTTATTGTCAGCTGACCTTAAAGGGAATTAAGTCTCCAACGTATGTAATATGGACATCTGCATACCAAGAACTATAATCTGATTATCAGCTCTTCTTCCCCAGAGCCGCTATGTAGCTGCTAAAGCTAGAGTGTTGGGCAGACACAGGCATTTCCTGTTGGTGAAAAGGACCAATGTGGTCACTTCAGTCCCCTGGATTGCCCAGGAACTTGTTTAAGATACTGTCTTCATGCTTTTACTGCAGATTATGGTACAAGGCTTTAAGAGATTATGAATAGAGACGTAAATTAGGCATTCTTCATTCAGAGAACACTCTAAGGACTCTGCCCAGAGTCACGTCAATATGTTCAGTAATGAAGTTTGACAGTTCGTGTCTAAGCTTTCAGGGTAAATATGTGCTGGGAATGTAAATATGAAAAGGTAAAGAAATTTGCTTTTGAAGGAAAAAAGTAAATGCATTGGTTAGGGAACCAGACTCTGTAAACATCCACACAGTCACTCTGTGTGTATGAGCTCAGTGAATCAAAAATATTTCTCAAATGAGCTCAGTTTCTCACTTATGAAAGCACTGCAGAATTGAGTTCTAAGAACATGACTGTTGCTTTGACAGAGCTTCAAAACCAGGAAAAGATTAACTTGGAGTCCAGCACACTTTGATTGTTTAGTCTGAAAAGAGAGGTGTGAAAATAGGAGATACAACCTGCATAATTCCACCTACGTACCTATATTTTAACAAATACTTGAATTTTGGACAAAAGCATGAATAGCATATTTTAAAAATATTCTACTTGCTTCTAAAGCAACTACATCAGTTTTAGGGGTTTTTTTTGTTCATCTTTTCCTTTTAAGAAATCGTATTTGTGCATTTATTTTGCAGAATAGACATTGTGTCCACTCACATACTGTGCTTTTGTCAATGTATTTGACATATTAAAAGATCCAACACATTTTAAAGGATATGTATTGCATGAGATTAATACCTTTCCTTCTCCCAGATAAGTCTTTTAAATAATTTCCTAAGTGTGTATTTGCTCAATAGTCTGGCTGTTCTGTACATAAAAATTCTGGAGCTGTATGTGGAGAGTTGCATATAAAGAGAAATTTGTAAAGCTCTTTCCCTTGACAAAAGGTTTAAAAAAAAAAAGTTAAATGTTCTCTTGCAAAAATGGATTCCTCTTCTGCTTTGAGATGCAGGAAGTTGTGCATGGGAAGGAAAATAGCCTGAAGATAAGACTGACAGTAGTATACTGATTACTTCTCTGTAGGCAATAACCTCAAAAGATAAGTTTCCAATAGATAGAAGTGATCTTGCTTCTCCTAGTTTTAACTTGGCCTATAGCTTGGTTTGAGTTTGGCCCTGTCTGAGCAACTGCGTTGGTAGAGCCAACATGCACAGGCAATTTTCAAAGTCTCAATACAATTAATACAGAGTAGGGAGTTTAAAATGCCACAAAAACATGGAGAGGGTTTTTAAAGGCACATCTTGAATAGGGAAGGGAGGAAGGAGGGAAGGAAGGAAGGAAGGAAGGAAGGAAGGAAGGAAGGAAGGAAGGAAGGAAGGAAGGAAGGAAGGAAGGAAGGAAGGAAGGAAGGAAGGAAGGAAGGAAGGAAGGAAGGAAGGAAGGAAGGAAGGAAGGAAGGTCTGACAAAGGAGGGGTGGGGAAGAAAGTCATAAACTCATACTGGAGTATTTAATTGCTAAGGCTTATAATTCTAATTTATGCAGGACTGGAATTTTTAAACATATTGATGTAATTCCTCAAATGTCATTTTAGACAGTTTTATGAAACGCACTCCTAGTAAAATCACAGATTATTTCATCTGGCTTGATAAAACCATGGATGAGAGAAGGATAGGGCATGATATATCTGTATTTTAACTGATTTAGTTAAGTTGCCCAATTAATTATTTTTTAGAATTTTTTTGGTATTCTGATTTATTTCCCTCCACTTGAACTAAAAGTACTGAAATTAGCAATCCGAAACTAAACATAAACAGAATCTCCTGCGACCTGCATTAATAAAATCTTGTCACAAATCTGATTCCACAGTCAAAGTGCAGGAAATAGCACAGATGGATTTACGGGATACCAATAAAAGCCTTTTATATAAGAACATCCCCAGGGATAAGTCTTTTATATACTCTCAGAGGTGCATAAATCACTTACAAATCTGCCTGGCAAGCTTGTTTAGGATTTTGATTTATTAACCAAGTCAATTTAACAGTTTATAGACTTGTTCAGTCTAACCTGTTAGGAATGTTTTTTGTGCATGTTTAAAACATGACTAAACATGTATGTGTGCTGCTAAATGACAACTAAGGACATTATCAGCTTACACATTCCTCTCATTCCCGTGCTTTTTTAGGTAGTATACTATAAATGGAAGTGGACTGCTATAGCATCTCCCCTGAGCAATTTGTTTTAAATATAATTCTTAAGGAACAACTCAAGGACTATGCAAGTCTCAGAAATATATCTTTATTTACAAATAGAAGAGCTTATTCTGTAAAGGTTAAATTGTCAGTGTTTCATTCTTCCTCTGAAATTTGTCTCTGCTTTCTGATTATACGGAACAAATAGGTTAGAATTGCTGTTTGCATATGGAGACTTATGGTCTTCTCTAACACATAGCCTTTTCCCATCTTAATATTACAGACTAACTTAGTGAAAATTGCCTCTCTGTAGCCAGGCCACCATAGAAAATCTTGTTCCTCCTTTTTTGAAAAGATGCATCCTGCCTTTTAAAGTGTGGCATTAGCAGTCCTGTCCATCACAAGAGAACTTCTGTCTGTATGAGAATTTATTAATCGAAAGGGAGGGAGAAGTATTCTTAGTTGTGACAGACTGAAACCCCAGCAGTTAGGTGTCATTATGATAGAAAATGTGAGGAAAATTCTCTGGTCCCTAAGTGGTCTGTCTGAACAATGGCTGGACCTCAGCAAGCTCTGTCAGCTGGGCTTTCTTGTAGACTGCATGATTGTAGGCATTATAAGAGCATGAATGCACATCTCCAATGTATTAAAATTCTTGTTATTCATTATGTAGCTACCACAATTAGCAAGACAGGTGGAGGAGGCACATGTCTATTAGTAGATACACTTCCTGGCTCAAAGCTTGTGTATGTAAACTAAGCATGCAAATATGAATCCTTGCTTTCAAAATATCACAACCTCTAAATAAAGTCTGGTACTGTCTCTACTCAGTGTTCCTTCAAAATGTGGGATAATGTACTGGGTTGCTTTCTTGTGGTATTCAAATGCATAGATCTTAATCACAAATTTCCTTTTAAATTGTACTCAATATATGACTACTCTGGTTAGATAAAGCTATTAGCATCTCTGCTATTGGAGAATAGGTAGGCCTTACCTAGGTGAATATATCTTGATGACACACTGAATTCAGTAAAGTTCATTATAAAGACAGAATGAAACAAACAAGAATAAATTAGGAGCATAAAAATGCTTCAGCATGTTCTATGGTTTGGAGGAAGAGATTTGCACAATCACTCAGATAATTTCAAATTACAGTCCTTGTGTTATTGTTTTCAGTGATGCAACTTAACTTTGCTCTTGTGACCACATTAGAAACTTTAGTGGGCTTTCTGTTTCACATCTTACTCTTTACTCTTTATTTTTAAATGTAGAAATTTCAGTCCAGAACTATAAAAACTTATAGCATCGTGTGTCTTCATAAGAACTGAGTGGTAATCTGTAAGAATGAGGTTAAATTAACACCAGGTTTGAATCTAATAGATGTTCTCTGGGTTATTCACACACATTGATTAATAAATGTTGAAGGATTTTTCTTTAATAAATGAGCAGAATGTCTTACACTATCACAAACTCAGGATAGCAAGGAAGAAAATGATATTAACAGAAAGCTTCTTCAGCTGCCGTGAATTTGGGAAATCCTCTCCCTGCTTTGACACTCACTCTCAAAAAATGCTATGACTGTGGCTGGCAAAAAGCAAAGCAAACGTCGCCGAGCCAGCTACTCACAGCTGTATATGTGTCTCAGCTGTGCCGATCCATCTGCAGTCGTTGCCATCTGTCAATTGCTTTAGTTGGGGAGCATCTGGAAGGTGAGTCATTTTAAAGAGAATCTACTGCACAATAAAGAAACAATTTCTTCCTTTCCTCGTTTTTCTTTTTAATCTTCCTTCTTCTCTGTCCTTTCCCATGACTTGTGTATGCGGTGTGCATGATGCCACCTCGTAAATGCCCTCTGCCACTCATATAATTTACAGTTTTGATCGATACCCACACACTGATAATTTACTGAGAAACAAAGTATTCCCTCCAGTATCCCATGTAAAAAGAAAACTAATCAGAGCATATGTGCTGATGGCAGCACAAAGAGATGCTCCTCTCCACCCCTAATTTAATCTATGAGCAGATTTCTTGTAGGAATGCCGTGTTATAAGATGTTTACAGGACAGGCTAAGTCCATTCCTTTCCATTTCCTTATATTTCTGAAGAATTCTCAGATAATGAACCATCTTTATAGATTTAGCTTCTAGGGATTTATTTTTAATGTTCTGTCTCTTCTGTTTTATTTTCAGTTACAAAATATAGATATAGACAAACATCTCGTGCTCTAGGCATTTCTTACAGTTGTGCATAAAATAATACAGAAGGACTTACTAGGAATAAACAAAAATGCTCACAGTCTCATAAGTATGCATAAAAAAATAAAATTGTACTTAATGCATTAAAGAAAAAAAATAAAGAAATAGAGCTGGAAATCTAAGAACTCTTTGAAAAGAGCGATACTTTAATCACCTTTTATTCCATATCGTTTGTATTCATGTTTTATGAAGAAAATTGAAGTTCCATTTTTATGGTTTTTTTCTGTTGTGGGGGTATTTTTTAATTTGATGAATTGAGAAGAAATTGAAATTGGGATTCCTGTTTTGGAGTGAGTTTACCCTTATGCAAGATTGTGTGGCCTTTTATATGGTATTAAGGATGCTGGATATCAAAATTATCTGTGTTCACTGGTATTCTGTAGTGGTTTTATTTGTTTGGTTTTGCTTTGTTGTGTTTGTTTTTCTGTGGTTTTCTTGTGGTTCTTTCCCCCACCCAAATTTAAATTTAGTTTTAAAATTACCTGCCTGTAAAACCAAAGAAATAAACAAAAAATCTACTCCCCTCCCCCTCAAGCGCTAATCTTTTCTTGGAATCAAAGTTAGGATTTAACAGCGACACAGCCAAGACAGAACATGTTCAGATTTGTGTAAGCTACAGGAAACAAACACACCAAAATGGCAGTTTGCCTCTTTGTATCCAGATCTTACCCATGCTATGTCTGAGGCAATGCCAGAGTGTTACTTTCACAAGGAATCTTCAGCAGCAGCTATAAGCAGAAGAAAGGATTTTGTCAGAATAAAAGAAAAGTATTGGGAACGTCTATGAGCTCTGTGAACTTCCCTTTTATTTTTTTAAAAATACTGTAAAATTCTTCCTGCTTATACATTATTTACTGTTACTTCTGAGCAGGAGGTTATCATCCTTACTTTTTTTTTTCTTTTTTTTATTTCCCAGTCCCCAAGTCATGTGCTTTAAAAGAGAACTTCTTTTTCCCGTTCTCTTTGTGTTGGTACAGTAGGCATTTATTTCTGGCAACTGATTTTGTAGGACTCTGGACCTTGGCTGTGAATCTTGGAGTCTTACCAATTGTTCCTGCTCTGGGCCTGATAGCTTTAGCTCATTAATCTAATGTTCTGTAACTTCCTGCTGCTAATCCAAGTTGTTAGACCCCATGTTTACTAAGCTTGCTCCTGACTCCTCAGTATAACATGGAATGCAAAATGATCTATAACAACAAATTCACGTGAAGCACCTCTTTGCTCATCAAGCAGCCCCCGCGGCTGCAGTCGGATCACTTATGCCCAAAGGGCTAAGCAGTAAAGGCAAACCCATCCTAAGCAAATGCTAAGACTTGTTAGGACACACAGAATAAGCCCTCCAAACTTTCTCTTTTTATTCTTGCTCTTGCTGAACAGAAGCAGTGAGACGGTGTTTATCTGTGTGTCAGTATCTGACAGACTGCCAGCATGAGGCTTGGCCCATGCTTAGGTGGAAAAGAGTAGGGTAAGTTGCAAACAGCTTTCTTTTCTCTACCTAAGATCAAGGCAGTTTTGTTGTCTTTGTGATTTGAATGCGAAGTGGCTCATGGCAAATTACTCTGAGGCTAACAGCTTCAAAAGGGCAAGAATTCTAAGTATTTTTCCATGCTTAGAAAGATGAAATAGCAGGCATCCTTCTGCAACAGGACAAGTGCTAAAGGATGCAATTAAGAGTATCATTTTTACTATTGAAAGCCCTAAGGATGTCTAAATCCTGTATATCTGAGTTCATAAGCTCAACCCATCATTGTCATTTCAAAATGAAATTGAGCTAAGGAGCTCTAAACTGGGTTTTAATTTTTGTCATAGCCCCTAGTGTTAACGGGAGTCTTTCATGGTTGTCTGCAAGCTGGCTTTCTGACAAGGAGAAGAGAAACCCTAACCTTTCTGACCTTCAGATAGTCAGGGTGCTTCACTGGGTAATCCTCATTTTCAAGGAGCATCTAGACCAATAGCTATGCAAATTTATGAAGCAGCAAGGAGCAGCAAGTTTTCTGTATGCTCCTTTTGTATTTCACCCCAAATTAGATAAATTTGCCATTTTCTCTTCTACAAACTGGCATTTCCTCATGAAAGGCAGTAAGTACTTTTATTTGCTGGAATACTCAGCTTTTAAATTTTGAGATTGGTAATTATATTTAATTTCATGTTGATACATGTTTGAATACCATGGAAAGGAGATTGGAAGTCTGCAATTTGTTTCCTGGCAAATTATAATGTCTTTGCCGTGGAACGCTTTTAGGAGAGGTTTACAAAAAAAAACAGGTCAGGAAGGACAAAGATGTAGTTGAAACTGCCTTGTGATAGGAGAAGGGGATGAATGATCTCTCTAGGTACCTTCTAGCCCTGTGACTCATTTCAAGAAAATACTTAGTAGGTGAAATCATGCAGACTCTCTCTTATCTCTCCTTTGAGTTTGTACCATTTTACCTCTCCTCTAAAGGTGGGCTGTGTCTTAAGGTTTGAGCTGTAAAATGAATCATCTGAAACACATCTTTTCACATTGTTGTTAAAGAACACCTTGCAGGAAGAGGGTTGAATTGTGCAGCCAGCCTCATTTGTCTGTAGAAAAAACCTCTTCCCATAAGTGAAATTCTAATAGTCCTATTGTAAAAGACATTATGAATAATGAATACAGTGAGTTTTGTCCAGTTTTACCCAGACTGGCTACGAAACGCTTGAGGCAAATTTGTGCTGTAAGCTGAAATCAGTTAGGACAGTGAATTTGCTGGAATAAAAATAATGATAATAATAAAGCAATATCCTGGTGTAGGGAATTGCTCACATTCTTAGCAATGCATTGGAAAATATGATGTTCTTAACTGCAATTCACAGTGAGTTGCATCTTTTTGTATGTCATACTTGACATGAATCCTTGAAATGATTATAGAGGATAACACGCTGTGCACATTGACATTAATAGGTATAACACTTCATCTCAGTGGCAACTCACGTCTACAAAATTTGGAAAGATTACTGTGCTAAAAGCAGCAGAAAACAGTCTTTAAAACAGAAAATTTAATGCTTTATTTTACAGAATTTCTTGGGTCTTTAAAACATGACTGAAATATTGGTATTTTTGGGAAGATATTTAAACATCTTTATCTCTACCTATGAGCTGATGTGCTTGTCCTGAAGCTAGAAATTAAAATTAATTAAAATTCAGCAAATGTTGATTATTTCTTATGATACAGAGACTCAATAGTTTTCATTAAAAAGCAATCTATAAATTATTGCCAGATTTGCATTCATTTTGATCCATGTTTACATAGGCCAGGAAGAAATAGAACAGGGTAGTAAATTAAAGTATGTACCTGTACTGTAACATCAAGCAGGTTTAACCATTTGTCATTGTGGTTTTTATGCAGAATACATTTCCTAACTCTGTTAATCTACCAGAGATTGAATGAATGAGCATATATTTTAAAATGAAAACATACTTCATGACATTCAACTAAAAAAGCAAATCTATCCTGTTTTAACAAAGCAAGTTACTCTGTTGGTCCAGGGTTTGAGCTCAGATTTTTGCAAACTTGTGGGAAGATCTACTTATAAAATAATCTTGCTAGTTAAAGACTGAGCTCAGAAGGGACATCTTACTAAAACAAACCTAAAAGGGTTATTTCTGAGTTCCCTGCTCATTTACAAGGAACAGATCTAACACATACATCTTACAGGAGCCTAACAAGGCTGTTTCCAACCTCCCCAGTTCTCTTTTCTACATTGTTATTAGATTATCATATATTTCCTAATAAATTATGCATATTTTCCTTTCCTGCTGCTGATATGACACTTTCATATGTGAGTTGAGAACAGAACTAATTCAAAATAAAAACCTATTTATTTATTTTTAAGTGTCCTGTTCTCCACAAATGTGCCTCCTCTGCCCAAACACTCCAACCTACTCAGCTGCTCTGTGTCTGTTCAGTGTGGCCCTGATCCCACAGACCATAATTTGTGAGATCTATGACAAAAATTGTCAAAATTTTAAAAACTAAACTAAAATAATGGGCCTCTCCCATCTTTTCTTCTTTTTTTCTCAGGTAAGATTTGCTCAGGAGCAAGCAGGGGTGCCCAGAAGCAGAAGTGTCACTTCAATTGTAACAGTTTTTACACTGAGATAATTAGTGGTTCATTATTCTATGTTGTTTTTTCTTAGGGAAAAAAAAAAGGAAAATTAGGAATGCTCTTAGCTGACCAGGCTAAACAATGAGGTGAAAAGTGAAAATCCTGTGCTCTATAGTACAGGGAGGGCAGTGTATTGCGTTGATTGCCCACTAGCCAGAAAGCTGAAATGCACCAAGAGTGGTATAAAACCATTGTGACCTCTACCAGAAACCTTGTCTGATTAAAACAAGTTTTACTTTTCTTCCATTTCTTAATAACAAATAAACAAACAAACAAACTGTGCTTCAACATCTCTATGTGCACTCCCACATGAAGGCTGGGATGGGGAGGGTTGCAGAAGAAGTAGAATCATTTGTATAGAAGAGATCTGAGTAGGGGACAGGGGACAGGGGACATAGAGATCATAGCAATGAATTACAGAAGTAAATCCTTTCAAATGTTTTTACTCATAACAGCAAGGTTGTCTCTTTCAGAAACTGAGCCCAAGATGATGCACGCTCACAGGCATATTAAAAGTATTATGCCAGTAATCATTGAAATATTTTTCTTAATAATCAGATTGTCTTTAATCCCATTATGATTTTGTGATACTAAAATTCAAATTCTGGACCGTAGTTCTTTGTAAAATTGAAGCTGTATAACTTAGAAATATTTCTGTACAGTAAGTTCTGTATCAAAACCCTTCCAGATTTCCAGAGTATGGTTCATGAAAGGTAAGCTAATAACAATAAAGAAAACAAGGTGCTGGTAATAGTCATAGTGTTTTATGCAGGCATTATTGTTAGTCCAGGGATAGATATACCTCTCGCAGTACGAGTCATTCTTTCGTTCTGAAGTAGAGCAGAGCACTCAGAGGTGCCGCATATTAATGCAATGTATTTTTTTTAAGTTGACAAAAAATATTAAGTTTTGAGTGTCTCATAGTTCCCATTCAATAACCTTTCAGCTGCATTAGCTGGGCTTTTAGGATAAAGAGTTGCAATTTTCTTTGAGTCAGTTCTATTGCTGTCATCTTTTTACTTAGAAACTATATTAAAATTAATTAATTCCTACTGTGCGTTGTTTCTCTTAACATATGGCATTTTTGGAAACTACAAGTATTTCTATATTTGCACTAATGCAGTGGAGTAGCTTAAGGAGAGCCATCAAATCCAATAACAACCCAAGTCAGTCCAGATTTGGATGTTATTTGGACCATGGACACAAGGACTCCAAGTAAAGCTACTGTGTGTAATTCTATAAAACTTACTGACAAAGTGGTTTTTGTGTGCTGTAGGGCCAGAATTGTTTGGTTCTAAATTTTTCAATACGTGCCTGCATATACTACCCACCACTCAAATCTTTTGCTTTCTAAATGGTTCCACTTGCTTGCATGGTGCTAAAAGTTGTTGCAGAATTTCTAAGATTCGCATGCATTATGATACATTATAAGAATGCATTTTTATCAGTTTTCAGTATTTTTAGATTCTGTAAAGTATGTATAATAAAAAGCTGAAGAAATCACTAAAGTGTAAGTGGTAGAGAAATAGATATTACATGAAAATGGGTGCTGGGAGAACAGCTGTGCAGAGAAAAAACCAGAACTGTATGTTGCTGTAACCTGTTTCAGAATGTAATATGGATGACAAAAAATCAGGAAACTATTTGTAGTGGAATATATATTATAGTTGAATATATATTTGTAGTTGAATATATATTATTATATATAATTATATATTATAATGTCATTATTATTTTGAAAAAGAAGATGATTTAATGCATTATATTTGAGAAAGAGCTATGTATTTTCCTCAGCAATACATGGAGTGATAATATTTTTTTTGTCAAACCACTGAGATGAAATTAAGAATTTAAACTTATGAAGAGGGAAAAGAAAATTAAACCGTTTTCTATTCCCGCAGACTAATTTATATCTACATAATTACAAACAGTAGTATGAACAGTTCCTGGGAAATATTCAAGTCTAAACCAAGTAGATATCTGACTAGGAGCCCTCATCCGTGCAAAGTTTTAAAATGGGACATTGCTGAATGAGTAAGCTATATGCTCTTAGCAGAGGCTATTATCTCTGACCAACAGTATTTATTAAAGATAACTTAGTAATTTCTGCAGAAGCACAGAGGCCAGGCTTGTTTGTTTTCTGCTTGGAGCACTGAAATCCTTCTACACAAACAGGCTCCACCCACTTTTTTTGTGGTGGAGCCTTCTCATCAGTTCTCAAGCTATTTTGCTATGTGGCTGCGCTGTGTAAATACCATTTCTTTATCTAATCACAGATATACCTCTCACAGTACGAGTCATTCTTTCGTTCTGAAGTAGAGCAGAGCACTCAGAGGTGCCACATATTAATGCAAAACGTTAGGTTAAAATTACATTTGAAGGCTTCAATATAATACAGCTCAATGGTCTCTTTTTGCCTTAGAGGCATCAGTAGGAAAACATAGTGCATAATAAGAATTTTAACTACAGTTCTGCTTTGTATTATCTAATGCCTCATGGCATGATGCTGAGAAAGACATACCTCTGGGAATCATACACCAGGACTGACTAGTAGATAAGATATAGGTGATTATACATATAAGTTCCTCCAATCAAAGCCAATGTTTTTCTCATCCTTCATATATTCTCTTTTTTTTTTCCTCCAAGAATTTTTTCTCTCTTGCATTATATTATCTGATGCTTACTTTTAAATATTGTACAAGTTGCAAGTCTAAAATTGTAAATAAATTAATATAAATTACCTCACTAAAAGAAAATCAAGTATTTTTACTAAAATTTATGACTAGCATGACTGTAAGCTTCAACAGGTTTACACATTAACTAGGTTTGCCCTAGATCTTCTAAAATAAGTAACTTTTCATAATAGAATAAGACTTGATTTTATTTCACTTAATGCAGCACAAGCAGTGCAGTGGAAGCAAAGCCAAACACTGGTTTTAAAAAAAGCAATCAAGACAACTCAAACAAACAACTAAAAGAACTCCAAGGAAAAAATTTTTGGGGATTGGAAAAGTTTGTGGGTTTGGATATAAGCGGTGTGGTCATTTTAAACTCACTTTGTAAGTTCCATAAAACTTTAACTCTTTTGTGAGAAAGGTGAAAAGTAAGTAATGAAAGTATCAAGTAGTCTTAGTTTTTCCCTTTGAGTTTCACTTCAGAGATTCTGTAGTTTCTTTAAAGTTATAGCTTGAACATAAGAAAAGAAAACTTCATAACAGTTTTCCTGGAGTTATACATTTTAGGTCTCTGATACTAATTTTTTTCTCTGAGAACCCCTGCGTACTGTAGTATGATCTCATGATAATTTGACAGCTCCTAGTAGCAAAATGTGTAGATTTTTAAGAGCATCNAAACTTTAACTCTTTTGTGAGAAAGGTGAAAAGTAAGTAATGAAAGTATCAAGTAGTCTTAGTTTTTCCCTTTGAGTTTCACTTCAGAGATTCTGTAGTTTCTTTAAAGTTATAGCTTGAACATAAGAAAAGAAAACTTCATAACAGTTTTCCTGGAGTTATACATTTTAGGTCTCTGATACTAATTTTTTTCTGAGAACCCCTGCGTACTGTAGTATGATCTCATGATAATTTGACAGCTCCTAGTAGCAAAAAATGTGTAGATTTTTAAGCATCAGTACTGCAAGAATGCAATGGAACATGGTGGAAAGTCTTCTAGCATTTTAAAGAAATGTGAAACACAGATTTTTATATGGATTTCTTTCCCCCTCTGCACAAGAAGCTAACCCAGAAAGACCTGGAAATCTAGTCTATGTTTGTGTGTTGTTTTGGCCATGCACACACATCTCTCTTTCAAGAAACATGAAATGACACCTTTATCATTGTGTGAGCTGTGTTTCTGAGCAAGATGCCCATCTTCAAATCTCTAAGAGCAGGTGTTATTCACAGGCAGTATCCTCATGTTAGTGTGCTACGAATTCATATGATTGCCAATTTGAAAATAACATATGTAAAAGGGGTAAGATAAGAATGTGTGGATTTGTGCCCATTTAATTTACATGCTGCATCTCTCGGCTTGCACCCCTTAGCCAAGATGAAGTTTTTAAATGCAAAGCAGAGAGAGGAATGAGAAAGACGTTGTGAACTGAAAAGGGAAAGAATTCACTCTCTGGCACTGTGTTTATGAGTATGTGTGCATGTGTACACACACAGATTTATAATGACCTGTGCCCATCAAAAGTACAATCCCAACAAGCTACATCCTGAATTATTCAGATGCTCAACACATTAGCTGCCATTTGGAGGAGTCAGTTGGAGGAGTCAGGTTCTGGGTTGTGGCTCAAACATTAAGCCTATTATGCGAAGACTGGCAGCAGAAATGGTAACTTCTGTGGCCGTGTGCTTGATTGAGTGAGCAGGCAATATCCCGAGAGAGGGAAAGCCAAGGAGGGAACCTCTGAGTTGAGTGACTCTCCTGAAACTCAGGTGTGTGGCTCGGCTGAATTGCGTGGCTTGGCAGTTTGCCAAGGTAGTATGCAAAGACAGAGACCAGGCAGGGTGAGCAAGCAGGATGCTGGACCCCAGCCAGAAATATCAGGAATTCATGGTAGCCTCCTGCCAGAGAAACAAGACATCCTCCAGCTCTGCACCAGCCACAATTGAAACAGCCGTTCAAACTGAGTGCCAGCAGGTGCATGCTGCCACCCAGGTACCAAGTTGCAGAACGTGCCCCTCTCCTGCACTGGTATCGGAAGCCAGCGGCGGATTCATCTGTGAGGGCTGTGCTCGGATGGTTCAGTTACCTCCTCATGGTAACGGAACTCAGGGAGGAGGTGACAAGGTTAAAGACTATCAGGGAGTGTGAGAGAGAGATCAATTTCTGGAGTAACACTCTATGCTCCCTGTCTCAGCCCTAGCATACAAAAATGTCTTGTGCATCACAGGACTCACCATCCTCTATTGAAGCAACTGAAGAGAGCAATTTAGGAAACGGAGGAGAATGGCAGCAGGTTCCTGCTCATCGCAGCTGGCGTATCTTCCCCATTTCTAACTTGGACCTGCAGGTTCCTTTGTGGAATAAATATATATGTCTGCAAGAGGAGCCAAACCCCAAAGCTGACAATCCTCGCAACCTGGAATTTTTCCCCAGGTTAAGAAACCCAAAGCCATCAATTAAAACAGCTTCTGTAAAGAAGAAGAGGAGGTTTGTAGTCCCTGGGGACTCCCTTCTAAAAGGTACTGAAGGACTGGTATGCAGACCAGACCCATTAGATAGGGAAGCCTGCTGCCTGCCTGCAGCCTCAGTTGGTGATATGGCAAGGAAACTCTAAAATATTGCCCACAGATTACTATCCTCTACTTATTTTTCAAGTTAGAAATAATGAAAGATCAATCAGAAATATTAGGATGATTAAAAAGGACTTAAGGGCTCTAGGATGAATGGTAAAGGATTCAGGTACGCAGGTAGTTTTCTCTTCTCTTATAGGGAATGGAGAGGGAGGGAGTGGGAAGAGCCAAGAATTAAATGCATGGCCCCAAACCTGGTGTGAAGAACCAGACTTTGGGTTCTTTGACAATGGATTGGCCTACATGCCAGGCCTGCT
>VWPV01023994.1:0-15687 GCA_013389885.1 Geococcyx californianus | reverse complement strand
ACAGACTCCTACTTGCACCTGTCAAATCAGGATCCAATCAGGAAAGAAGGATGCCCACAAGAAACTCACGAGACCTTTTTAGAAAGGGCAAGGTATGGAGAGTAAAGGGACTATGAAGGAAACGGAAAACTGGCAGAAGTGGAAGAGATTTGGGCTTTGTCCTGCAAGCCCGAGTTGTAGCAAGAATGATGAAGGAATGAACTTTCTTCAAAATTTTCGAGAAAGAAAATTATTATCTGTGACGGTACTACAATAGCTTATAAACCAAATTTCATGATGAATAGTACACTTTATGATTCTTTTTTAAGGACCTAGTCTCTCTCAGCTTCCTTCATTAACATGGTTCTTTGAAAAGGTAATGGCAATAATAAATGTTTTCTTAAAGCAGCTTCAGATTTCTGAGATCCAGATAAAGAACAACTAAAGGAGCATTACAAGATTTTACTTGCATCTTAGTATCAGCATACTTCATGCACAGAAGCATAAACTAGTTTATCCTATTTAGAAAGTTATATTCAGAAGTAAGTTACATCCATAATCTGTTGTATATTATATAAAAATAACATTTGTTTATTAGTTTCTATCACCTGCTGCCTTTATAGTATTGAACTAATCAAAGCCATCTAGAGCACTACAGTGATTTCCATACCTACAGATGAATTAAATTTCTC
Source organism: Geococcyx californianus (assembly GCA_013389885.1). Taxonomy (NCBI): domain Eukaryota; kingdom Metazoa; phylum Chordata; class Aves; order Cuculiformes; family Neomorphidae; genus Geococcyx; species Geococcyx californianus. The sequence goes on along the minus strand of VWPV01023994.1, from coordinate 15,016 downwards.
CAAAGACTGATCCTTAACTGTAGGAAGGGATTCGATAAATTTCAGAAGTTGTTGTGGAAAGATGAAAAGTTCTCTCAGTGTTTAAGTATTTAACAGAAAATTCAAAGTGCTACATCTTCACAATCCCAGGTGCATAAATTTTTATTCTAATCTCCAAACTCCAGTCTTTCTGGTCTTATAACAGATCCTAAAAGCACGAAGTAAGTGTAATGTGTAGATCAGTGTAATGCTAGCACTTGCAGCTATCCAGTTCCTTCTAAAGCTCCATCCTTATAAATCATATTACTGCAGAGTCACCATTTCTCTAATTAATTGGCCTATTAAATAGGCCTGCATAGATTAAGCAACCCATTATCCATGATTGCCTGTCTACAATCAGGAAGAATATCTTGGTAATGCCAAATTGACTAACACATGTTTGGTGTTGGTCAGCGTCATGAAAGTGATGGAAGAAAGGTCTACTGGGCATACTGGAAACCCATTATACAGCATCTCAGTTCAGTCTTTGTAATCATGCATGGGTGACAGTCCCTCAGGATGTAAGAGATGCATCTTTGGAAATTTGATCCTCAGCCTCTTCAATGACCCAGACCAAGGATTTCTCCCTCTAGATTTCTCTCCTTAAAAATAACAAGGAGTAGGAAAAACACTTTAAAACCATGCAATTTTTCCATTGTAGAAAAGACTGCTCCAATGTGAAGATCATTAAATAAAAACAGAAGCAGAGAAGCAATGAGAAAACCAGGAAAACTACTGGAGTCTTAAAGAATACTTTGAGATAGCATGGGGAGAATTGCTTAGATAAGCCTAAACATGTCCCAGAATAGGCTACAAATAAATAATACTTACGTCAGGAATCCATTCTTTTGCCATTTTGTAAGTCAATAGGCTTAGGATTGATTTTGCTCATGTGTCTTTTATGTCTAACACAATGTGTTAGTAGACTAAAAATATATTTTCTATGGTGTAATTCAGACATAAAAATACTCCAGAACTTTTCAGGCACACTTCACACAGCTGCAAAAATTCAGCGACCACACACTCATCTGTGCAACTTCCCTCTCATGTCACTTTGAGTAGAATTTTTAACTTGCTTAAGGTTTACAGAGTGGCAGAAAGTTGATACATGAGTTCCAGACAAAATAGAAAAAGAAACATTATTGTCTGAGAGGTGACTACTGATGAGGCTCAGAGGGGGTAGAGGATTTTAAGACCTCAGGCTGTGGAGATGTAGGCAATGACAGAACAAGTGTAAAAAGAGAAATAAACAGAAGAGAAAGAAACTATAGACTGACAAGTTCAGCTACAACAAATTTCCATTGTATTTTAAAAATATATGCAGACATACTTTCTCTTAAGTTAAAAAATATTTGATCACCATTACCCCACTATGTGCTACTGAGTTCATCAGACCTGGGATAAAAAGTCTGAAATGCCTATGTGTACTGTGATAGATTAATTGATTGATTGATTGACCTTCTTAGGTCAATCTTATTTAGGTCTTATTTCTGTCACTGAACTCCACAATCTACATGTAATATTCAGACACCTAGACAGAAAGAACCATGTGAACGCAAGAGATAAAATCATAACCATCAGTGAAGAGCAAAACAGATGTATTTTATTTCTATGATGTGAAGTTTTTGTCTGGCCTTCCTCTGAGGAAGTGGCATGTGGAACTTAGTAAGGGTAAAACCAAAAAGATTCTACAGAAATTAAAGAAATTCTAAAAAAGTGAACTTATACATACTTGTGGGATTTTAACATTACCTTTCATTGGGCTGCATCAGCACCTATTAAGACAGCAGACTGATTCAATCAGACAACTGTTGAGTTCACCAGTGAGGCACAGTGAGTACCCAGCTCGTTCTCAGCTGCAAGAGCTCTGCCTTCCCCCAAAATACCATTTATTACCCATGATGTTACTGTCTGCCCTATGAAAACCCACAGTAAGAATACAGTTTTCTTCTGAAGTTTTTAAGAATCTTTTAAATTCCCAACAAAAGATTATTATCTTTTCTAAACTTCTGAACTTCACATGGACATAAAATTTACTGCCATTTTATATATAACTGTTGACTTAATTAGAAAGCTGCCCTTTATCTAATACAAAGAAAAATGGCATTTAAAACATCTCTAGCTCATTTGGCTTTCTGTTCGCTCATTAGCTGTACACATTTCTCACCTGTATTTTTCATTATTCACAGTAAGTCTATTTTTATGAGATTATTTTGACAACTTTTTAACTGCAAAAGCTTGCTGATTTTCTGGCAGTTCTCTGCAGAATTTTTATCAGGATATGCTTCCCTGGCATGCTACCAACAGAACTCAATATTTGCTCTTCCAGTAGTTTCACTCAGTATATGAATATCTTTTGAGGGTGCTTTAATCTTTTAAACTACCCAGTCCTCAGCAGGTGCTGTTAATTTGTACAACTATATTGACCTAATTGGAGCAACAACAAATAACATGTCATGGACTTTCCCCACTTTGTTTACCGTTCCATCAGTACCCTGCTGTTATTACTAGTTAGGTGATTTGATCACAAGGCCTTCTGCTGAGATAATATAATGTGTTCAGTGTGATTAAATCATTACTACACTCATGCACTTATTCCTCCCACAATGGATCACTTCTTGCTAGAACAGTCAGAGGTGCCAATTTCAATGGAATGCCTATTGACTTTATACTTTATACTCAAACTCATTTAGTCTAATATTATGTCAACATACAATTCATCTATATCCAAGCTAACTTCAAACACAAGTTAACAAACTTAACCAAAGTGTCTGCCCTGAAAAGCATCCAGCAGATACCGTCAGAAAGATTCCTAAATTAACATGGCCTTAATAAGCTTTGTGAATTGACCTGAGAAGAGCAGGCCAGTCACATTCTGTACTTTCCTTGACTCTTCAGTGTCTTCAATTTGCTGGTCACAAAGGTGTGTGGTCAGTCTTTTCTTGATTTCCTTCAAGTAATGCCATTGATCACAATTTCTGGCTTGTGTCGAGTCTTGAATTTGACCTTTCTCAACTGCAACATATTACTTGCTCTACAAATGTATTTCTTACTTTGTTTAAAATACTGTCAACATATACACTTATTTACCTATTCACAGATTATTGTTATGATTCTGCTTTTTAACGCAAGAGTAATAACACAGACATCTCAGACTAAATTATGTGGATTAGATCCTGTTCCAAATTTGCTATGAGGTTTACAGAAAAATGAAAGGATTTAGCCAGAAACAAATAGCACTGTTTTAAATAAATCTGTGATTTTTAAAAATTACTTATTTAAGCCAGTCTGGACAACTATATAAAAGCACACATATTTTAGTCTGAATAGAGCTTATTTTACAATAAGATTGTTTTCCTGGGTGTTTGGCACAACACAATTTTAACTAAAGCAGTTGCTATATTAGTCTAAAGAGATTCAACTTATTCCTGCAAACAGGTTTATCTACTTTATGAAATTGCTGTGCTTCATATCAGCTCTGTGTTGGTAAAAATGCAGGGATAGCATATCTATCCAAATAATTTTCAGGGGGTTTTTATTATAATTAGTCATCAGTAAATAATTCATAGCAGCCTAAGTGAATCTTGTTTCTTTTTCTGTTCTGCAATCACTCTATGCTTTTTTCTGGAATACTTATTACTCTCCAATTTTTTGTCCAATGCAGTCTCAGCTTGTAGATTTATCAAAACCAGCTTCTTGCAAGTAATTGATACGCAGAATTCATATGTATCATAAGTTTCAACAGGCACAAAGGGCTCAGGACAACTTTCTTATTTGCAAAACTATAACTGTAAGACGTGTAATTGAGTTAGAACTCATTCATTTAATTAATCAGATGGGGATTTATTTGGGTGAGTAAGGGAATTTTACCTTCTTTAGTCTTGCCACTTTAACAACACATGACACGATTGTGCAGCTTCCAATCAATCAATATAGTTTGGGACTCATCATCCCTGAACAGATAAAATATTTATTTTTTACAAATATATTCAAAGAAGTCCATTGTCCTTATGGAATTTCCTTTTCCTAATTTGTTATTCAGAAATAAAGCAAACCCAATACAGAAATATTAGATTTATATGTCTAAGTAGTTATAGGGGACAACACAGACTTCCCTCAGCTGAAGTAGCTGAACTCTACTACACACAACTGAGTGAACTGCTGTAAACAAGCCAGCAGCAAAATCAAAACCACAAAGGCTGCCTTTAAAAACAGTGTCTGCTAAAACTACCTAGTATTTTAGGTATACTCAGATTGGATGTCATAATTGCCTTCATTCACTGTTCTCCACTCCAAAATACTTAGAATCACTTTTTAGAGAGAAATATTCTTGAAGTCATATCAGACACTTTTTTTTAGCTCAGTGGATACTTTTCTGGTTGTGTCTTCTCTGTTTCTTCCACTCCTAGCAAAACCAAGTATTTGTGTACTCCCAACTTACAGTTCCACATGACATACACCCCACAGCTGAGTAATGCTTTTGGACATTTAAGTAATGCATGGGGCTAAGCTACAGTTCTGCTCTCCCCCCTATATATTTATTCAAGTTTAGTTAATGCATATTTTGGGTGCATGTGGCAAACAATTTAGTTTGCTATTGAAGGCAACACCTCCATGGCAAAAAGGACTCTAGAACAGTAGAACTCTAGGACACTAGAACATCTTTCCTGAATACTGAAATATCACCATCAGCTAAAATAGTATCTTCTCAAGTGACGTTCCCAAAGAGTTTCCCGTTGTCTGCAGAAAAAGTCTGAGGTAGGAGACACTGAGCACTTCAAATCTGATCTGAATTCCAAACACCCTACAAAATTTTCATTTCTCATCACATTTTGTCAGCTATAAAAATACTTTTGCTATTAAAGTTAGGAGCAGCCAATGCCCAGGCTGTTAATGGCACTGACATACGATCAGAAATGCACTGCTTGCTCCTCTTGAGCAGTGCCGAGCCCCCCACCATACTCTCACTGAGGTCAATCTGCCAGGGGCAAGCAGTACACAAATTCAGCATTTGGCCTTCAGTGGTGAATCTGAGTCAGAGCATAATTTTACTTCTCTAGAAGCAACTGACAGAAGTACCTAAGCTCAGGGTGCTAGTGCACTCCGCAATTTCTTCTTCATTTCTAGAGGCATGTGCCATCTATAGCAGATTCCCCTCTCACTCTCCAACAGCTCACTTTCAGAGGCTGCTCCATTGCTCCATCAGCATAATACAATGGCTTTCTTCTGGATTCCTCTCGTCTAAACTGTCTATGGTTGTATAAACCAAACCAGACCTTTACAAAGCAATCCATTTAAAATACAGAAGGCAGTATATCTGAAGAGCTTTATATAATAACCTACCTTTCAAATGCACCAGGCATCTTTGCCTTCCTTTTGAGTCCTTCTAATAAAAAGCAAAAATGCTTTTCATGCCATAACTTGTTGCCAAGGGATAGAAGACCACAAGGCTTCAGCCAAAAGAAAAAAAAAATCTGTCAGATTCAACATCATTATCATTATCATATGTCTCCATTTTTTAAGCTTTGGAGTCTTTCCTGGAGATTTACACAACAGTGCTTAGCCACGCCATCTGTGAGGGTTACAGATGACATTTGCTTATTCTCCAGGCTTGTAATAAAAGAGAAAAACCTTGACTTTCTTCCTCCTCGTCACAGAGCACTTAGCTGTTTAAAGCAGGTTGTCAAAAGGATGCTTCCAGAATCTCTGGTGTTGCAAAGTGGTGCTCTGTTTTCTTAAGAAATGTTTCCTTCCCGGCAACACCTTTCTTTCTCCCTGTGACAGGCTAGAGCAGTGCTGGCGTTTTATATTTGATAGCAAGAAACTGAAACTCAGTAAGGACTCATGGAGTGTATAAGGGAGCTGGAAAGTCCATCACGATTTCCAAGCACAGGATTACATCACAAAACCTGAGCTATCTTTACCCTTTCTTTTCATAGGAAATACCTACCCACTGCTATCCAGCACCATGTTAAACATCAATTTATTCCAAGACAGCTCATTTGTACAATGGCGATAATTTGATATCGGTATTAGAACTTGGAAATTTCATGAGTATGTTGTTAAGGCAAATATGTGCTTTTAAAAATAGACTTTATAAATATCAGACTTCATTTTTATTGAGTGCAAATTTTTCAATTTTGAGCTTGCTTATGGAATACGATGAAAAATATTTGTCATATGTACGTGTCTGATTTAACTATTTCTTTTTCTGCATAACCTTACCAGGAAAGCATCCAGCATCACGTTACTTAATGGTTCCCTGAAACAAAACCAAAACATCCAGTTCATCTCTTTCCTCCTAAAACCACAATCTTGGGTGAATGCCATTCTCACTTGTACTTTATCTTGTGTCAGCATTTTACAAGCTTTTCCCTTCTGCCAATGTATTCTCTATGTAAGCCTAATCCTGCCAAATTTCAGCATTATTTAGCCTTCTAAGACATTTACTTGTATCACATATTTTTTTCTCGTTTCATTTTGAAGGGACTTAGTTGTAATTTAGACTGTATTGCAGCTTATACCCCTGCTGGGTAGCCTGTTCTTGAGCTCAGATGGGTAGGAACAAACTGATGACTACCACCTTGATACAGAGAAGTCTTATCTCCATTCACGCATATGCCCTTACCAGGGTATTTGACTCAGAAAGAGAGATTGGATCACACCACTGACACCTAGGATATCTCTTACTGAAGCAAAGAGTGCATGAGGTGTGTGATCTCTCCCAAGGCTTCTCGGTGTCATTAACTCGGCACTTTGTGTAGGCACAATAAGGCAGGTTTTGGATTGTTTTTCTTGTCAGTATGGCATAACTTACAGAACATTTCAACAAGAAGCATCTTTAAAAGAATCCATTATTTGTTACAATCACACGCACCCCCCAAACACATATGCAAGCCAGTGCAGATAAAGCAATTTATAGGAGAGACGAGCAGCCTGCTGCTCAATATTACAACCAAGTTAGGCTCAATCAACACGTGTGGATAACATATCTGCCTAGGGGCAAGAGAGTGCTGTGCAAACAAAGAGCCCCAAGGAGGTTTTTCCTTCCCATAAAAACTAGGGAGGGAGATCTACATGAGGTTTGGATCCTCAAAGGGACTCACATTTCTTCAGGGTGGCATCCCTCAGATGCATCCCTGACAAGCTGCATCTTCTGCTATGCAGCTTCAGGCAATGCCCAAAGGCACAAGTGAGCCCACAGCCTTTTAGGAACACAGTCACTATGACTGCAGCTGGCAAGATGACTCCTGCCCGAATCAGTTTTGCTTGTACCAGAAATCCCTGTTAAAGCCAATAATGTGAGGAAGGTCATCTCTTTAAGTAAGGTTTGCAAAAACAGTTCTTTAAACAGCAAACAGAAGGGTTAAGCCCATGCTGCCTCTGCGTGTCTTGGAGGAGAGTAGGCAGTTTGCCAATTTCGCAGCCCTCAGTAAACTTGACAGAATTGTTTAGGTGGACAAATTAGGTGAATTATCTTTTAGACAGATGCTGTTGTGGCCTTTTCTTAGTTTGCCTATTCAGTCTTTTCCTGTATTTTACACAACTCTCGTAATTTAATTTTGATAAGCACCTATGGCTTCTCACTCTTACTCCTCCCCTTTTACACTCACCTCTAAATCTGAGGGAGCGGGAGGGAACAAACAGTTAAAAATATGTAATCTGGCCGTATTTATGCAGCGTGGGGTGCCCTCCTAACCTTGTGGAAACTGAAGAATTTGCCTGAAACTTAAATGGTCTTTATTCATCTTTGTTGAGCATTTACACTAAGTGGCCTTTTGAAGCCAACCAAAACGGTTCAAAGGTTGCACAAAGCCTATAATCATGTTATATTCACCACGGAAGAGTGGGGGAAAAGATGTAATGCAGAGGGCACCACAATGCCAGTAAAGCGGCACTGATAATTTTTTCAAAATTATAGATTTGCTTTCTGAGAAAGAGCTCATCTGACCTCACTACTCAAGTGACACTGATTTTGGTAACAATTTTGACACTCACTTCAAACAGTTTTTTCTTTCTCTTCCCACATCCCAAAATTTTCACAGAAACAAAAGTATCATCCTGGAATAAGAAAACAAATACCTACAAGGAAAGCTGCATTAAATCCAGCGTGGTCCTATAGAAGTCCATGAGATAGCATCCTATTTTCATATGGAAAATTCTTTAGCATAGCCATGATATAAAATCTACGACTACCTTGAAGAAAAACTGAGGGAATAACTGAAAAAAAGTCAGAAAAAAACCCCAACCAAACCCCAATGTACTCATAGTAGTGACATACAAACATACGGACACGTTGCTCTAGGAACTGCTTTCTCACTTCTCTGCTGAGGACTTGTCAGCTCAGAGAAGCGCAGTGTGGCTTTTTACCCAAGAACTCCCTGTGGATACTGGGATAACACATTTCTGGCAAATACCTGGTGCTCTTTTGGTTACAGACAAAAGGCCCCTGGCCAGATGTCTTCTGTACCTTCATGTCTGGAGCATCCAGATTGCTCTTTCCTGTGCAGCTGGCTCCACCAGAGTTTGACTCTGAGACTCAAGACTTTACATTCCGCCAACCACTAGATTCTCAGATAATTATCCCCCTGAAATGAAGACCTTCTAAACATTCTCTGTGCCATCCATTGTGATGCTGTAAGAAGTGTGGGGACCATTCTTCTCTTCTGGAGTTGTTTCCCTCACCATCTTATTAACTATGAAAGAACAAAACAGGAGATATGACAACAGAATAGGAAACACTTAAAAACAACTACAGGTAGTGGTAGAAATTTCAGGTAGTTACAGCCAGAGGCTTAGTACTCAGCTGAGTCATTATGGTACCTCTCTACTAGCTGCAGCTCTGCCCAGGATTAATATACCTCAAAGGTGAGAACAATGGGGAGCACTATATAAGAACCAGCAATGAGAAAAACATGACTAAGTATCAAACTCAAAATATATGGCATGAACAAAATAAGTGCCAAGTGGGGATCTCATAACAGTTTTATAGCTACTTGTTCAGGAAGATATATACCCCCATCTCAGAAAAGAAGCAATAAAAACAATTCATCAGATTGCTCATATTAACAGAAAGAGCACACTTTCACCTGCAACTAAACCCTTCCTTCCTCATTCAGGTAATGGAAACAGGTCTCAAATTAGGAGTATATTCATGCCTACTTTAGTAGGCAGTTCCAGTGCTGGAAAGGAGCAGCAACTGAGTATTGGTGACTTACTTTTTTTCCATTTATAGGTACCTGGGACGTCTTGAGATCTTTCCATGGTAGCATCAGTTTCAGAGAGAAGACTACCAAAATCAGAGGGGTTGGTGGGCTGTGCACCAATATGTGGCAATGTTACAAGATCTCCTGCCTCCTCTTCTACCCAAAAGACAGCAAAGATATAAAGTGGTACACTGCATGCTTTCCTCACTGACTCTTTGAGCATCTTCTGACAGCATCAGAGTTCCGCTGGATTTATACTGCCAGAAGAAACTACCATTTTGCTTTCTTTAGGGAGAAAGAACTGTCTCAGCCTCTTTTCTGAAGCAGTAAAGTAGCACATAGCTGTAACTGGTGAAAATCAATTTGACTTCAAAGCAGTTGTTTGGATTTGACACCAGGCAAGCCCACAGGAGGATATTGGCAGACATTAGTCTGGAGTAGGAAGTGCACTGTCGATTCACACCAGACAAGCACTACAGCAATGTGAAATCTTTCAAACATTATATATTACTTGCCATTCCTAATGCAGCTTTAGATATCTGAAAATATATGCTGGAAAATGCGTGTGGGGGACAGAAAGTAAGGGACATCTAGGTGACTTTTTCTTCCCTCCTTGAAATGGCAATTCAAATGAAAAACATAGCACTTTGAAATGTTTGAAATTGCATTTAGATAAACTGAGGGATCTAAATAGAATCAAAAGTTTATTCCTATTTCATTATTCCTAAACTATTATTCCTGAATGGCTTATTTTTCCTAATGCTCAATTTTCAATAACAGTTCTGAAAGGAAAAAAAATTATCATTCCAGGCTGACCCAAACTAAATCCCTCACCCTCTCTAAGGCCAAAGAGATAGTGCTGGGAATCCTGCATCTCAGCTAGTGACTGCTTTCAAAAATGTGAGCGGCTAAGAAAGGGGTAGATGAACATGAGTTTAAGGAATGTGGCTATCATGCTCTAGCAAGCCTAAGAAGCTTCTCCCTCAGAGCAAAGAGAAAAGAGGAACACAGACATGAACAGGAGGAGAGCGATAACCCACTTCCAAACGAGCCAAGTTGCTCAGAGGGAACAAGCCTTGCAGAAGGTTGCTGTGAAACACACAGGATAATTCTTCTGCAGCCCAGAAAGCAAACAAAACAACTGTACTTCAAAGAAATTAAAATAAGAAAAGCAAGCAAGAAGAGCAGCAAAATAAGTACAAGTGGTCATTCTAATAACAATTTGCTACTGCATTTTTCATTCTGAAGGCTTTTCACCAGCTTTAACTGCGATGCTCAGCCACTGNATCAGAAAGTTTATTCTGCTAGCCCACTCCCAAGATGGACTGTAGTGTTGCTAAGGGTGTAGTTGACACTCCGCAGTTTCCAATTCCCTTATTAGGCTAAACAAATTGTACTCTTTCCACATGCATATTTATGCAAATAAAGCAGAAAAAATAATGACACAACTTTCCAAATGTTATATGTATACACTTTGGCAGACTTTACATCCTTTTTCATGTCACTTTCTAAAAATATTCCAGCCTCTTACAGAGCAGCACTTACAATTTAAATGTCTTCTTTAAAAAAGCCTGGTTTGATGCATTTTGATGTATAAGAGGTATTGCAGAGAACTTTATTAACAGGAATATTTCAGCAAAGAGTAAAAAGAAGCACAAATTGCAAAGAAGACAAACTCATAACTTGTTGTTATAAATAATCAAACTGAAAAGATAGCTTCAAGAGCTACAGCCACTTGAATCAAGATTATTACATTGCCTGGGGAGTTCACCCACTCTGTATAGTTCAGGCTTCTAACTGTGACCACTTGCTAGGACTTGCTCAAAAAATGAGCTCCAGACCAAGAATTATTTACATCAGTTGTCCCAAGAGTGTTGCTGCATGATCACCAGTAACAGCAGAAGTTTGCGATCTGGTCATAAATTATCCACAAATGAAAAAAAAACAAAGGATGGAGATACAGAATTATATTCCCTCATTAATTGATTTCTTGTCTAATTTTCACAGCTGTTTCAATAACATGTTTAATTAAATTTTTTTCTGAAACACTTGTTTTTAAAAGCTAGCATCATCTGCACCCTAAAGCCAGAAAAAGATCTGCTTCTATAATGAAGCTTCAAATAAATGTCAATTTAGGGCTGTCTGCGAAGTCACAGAAGAGTAACTGTTTCTTATAAAAATAATTCCCACATGAAAAACAACAATTACCTAACTGCACAGCAGAGAAGTTATGTGCTTACCATTTTTTTTCCCCAAACTTGACAAAGTAAATGCAAATAAAGATAATGCCTCTGGAGTTGTACAGGTCTCAAGTGAGCTCTTGCTCGCAACCTGAAAGCAAACTTCTGTGGTTTTGGGAGGAAAAAAAATACTAACATTTTTTCTCTGCACAGTGTGAAATCTAACTTATTCAAAGCCAGTTCTCCCAGCTTTATTGCTAGTTGAGGAGACTTTGAATACCTGTGTTAATGTGATCCATTCCTTCAAAAAAAAAAAAATGAGGAAAAGGGTCAGGAGGAACCTAGGTGGATCAGAGGAGACACCAAGAAATAAAAATGTGATTATGAGACTACAAGAAAAAGGATGAAGAAAGAGGGAAATAGGAAATTGCAATTAACTCTTAAATATAGCATTAGGACACCTTTACATATAGCAGCTGGTATAGTCAGTCTTGGTCTGTAGACCAGCTCTGCCATTCGTAGCTTTCCATCTAGAAACCAATTTTGCAATCACATATCAATTTAGAGAGTGCAGTATGGGAGAAATACTAGCGTTTCAGGTAATTTTGAAGATGAGAACAGTAGGAGGATATGACAAGGTGCTAATATGATGGAGATAAGGATATATGAGACAGAGGAGTATAAGCACATGTGCACAAGACCTTGGTAAGACCACACTTTGAAGACTGTGTACAGCTCTGGTGATGTCCCCTCAAGAAAAATGAATTTAAACCAGAAAACAAGCAGCTTAGACCTGTTGGAAGGTAGTGACCACTTCTCTTACACATCATGATGAGCACACATTTCCTTCTGCACAGATTTTGTGCATATCAAATGAAGAAAAAGCCATTAATGTGCATCTGCAACCCAGAAAGCCAATTGTAATCTGGGCTGCATCAAAAGAAATGTGATCAGTAGGTTGGGGGAGGCAATTCTTCATTTCTACTCCATTCTCATGAAACCTCACCTGGAGTACTGCATTCAGGTCTGCAATCCTCAGCATGGGAAAGATGTAGATCTGTTAAAGTAAGTCCAGAGCAGCCCCACTGAGATGATCAGAGGGCTGGAGCACCTCCTCTATGAGGACAGGCTGAGAGAGTTGGGCTTTTTTAGCTTGCAGAAGAGAAAGCTCCAAGGAGACCTTATAGCAGCCTTCTGGTATTTAAACTGGACCTACCAAAAAGTTGGGAAGGGCCTCTTTATCAGGGAAGGCAGAGATAGGATGAGAGGGAATAGTTTAAAGCTCGAAGAGGGGAGATTTAGGTTAGATATTAGGAAGACATTTTTTCCTGTGAGGGCAGTGAGGCACAGGCACAGGCTGCCCAGAGAAGCTGCCGAGGCCCCATCCCTGGAGGTGTTCAAGGCCAGGTTGGACAANGTGCAGCCCCTGTGTATGTAGGCAACCTGCACTTTGCTGCCAGGGAGAGCCGGAAGGTGACCTTCTCGCCAACAGGGTACTGGGGGAAGAGAGCTTGCTCTAAGATCCCAGAGATCAAACATGATGCAGAGATACAACTCTGAGCATGTTGGTGCCCTGGTCAGAGTATTAAAGTCTCAGATCTACAGTTAGCATGGATGTGAGCTGCCCAGGATTAAACTCAGTTACCAGAACAGAGACAAGGGTGGGACTTTCCCCAGCCTCTTACAGACACACACGCAAGCACCCATCTCTGTTTTGCCCCATTATATGTTAGAATAAGGGTGTTTTATCACATTAACAATTACCCATAGCTTGGTGAGCCAGGATCTCGGGTACTACATGTGGAAAAATGATGCAGTTGGGGGCAGTATCACATGAGAGAGGCATCAAGAGCAATCAGCTCTGCCTTTCCCAACAAGCACACTGCGGGGTGACAAACAAGGTGCCCTCCAGGAGGAGTGGTGAGGGGACTGAAGCACTTTGGGTCTCTTCTTGGTGCTGAAAAACCGTTTCTGCACTAGGGCAGAGGCTTCTGCTGGGGCTGTCTGGGTACACTTCCCAGGCAAAGCAATTAGGCTGGATATTAGGCAAAGGTTCTTCACCTGGAGGTGAAACACTGGAACAGGTTGCCAGGGAAGTAGTCATGGTGCTAAGCCTGATGATATTCAAGAAAAATTTGGATGCCCACAGACACAGTGTGGATGTTGTGATGCGTGTTAAAGACATAGCACAAAAGCATTGAAATAGTTGATTTGTTTAAGCAAAACCTATTAACTTAGCAGAGTTATAGCCTTTTTGTAATAGTATTTGGCAGTGCTTGATTGCATTAGATAGGAGGGCTTGTGCCTGCATATTGTGCTGGATAATAACAACAGATTTGCCAAAAGTAGGGAATGCTCATTTGTAGCTGGTAGAGAGCAGAAAGCTTGAAAAGATTTAAGAGAAAATGGTGCCAGAATTATGACTTAGGGGGTAAAACTCAGCCAAACGTGATGAAGAGGAGAAATGCAAGACTTCCTCCTTGATCGACTATTGACCTGAGGAAGAGGAGAAGGATGAAGTAGCGACCACAGGAGAGCGCCGGGAGGAGTGACCACACAAGCGCAAAGGTCATTGAGCTCCAAGAAGCAATATGAATACATAAATACATTCAAGGAAATATGTTGAGTAAACATAAACCTAGTTCTGTAAATGTGTACCTTTCACCAACTCGGGTGTGCACGTTTGGCAGGGGAAACTGCCCCACTCACCTGACGCCAGTAAAGGAATGCTTATTTCAGATACTGCAAAAATCAGTTCCTGGGAGTTTTATTTGACCTGCTGTTACAGTAACACTTGCAGTTATCCTGCGCAGAGATGGGAGTTGGGTTTGATGATTGTTGCGGGTCCTTGCCAGCTCAGGTCGTTATCCTGTGAATCTGTGCATAATGAGGCTGCACGGAGGCCGCGAGCTGTCCCCCGAAAACCTTTCCTTCCTTCCCGAGGCGTCCCGTGGAGGCGGTGGCGACTACGAGTCCCGTCTGGCCGGGGAGGAGCCGGCGCCGGGGCTGCCGCTCGCCATACCTCCCGGTGGGAGCGCAGCGCAGCCCAGCGACCGCCCGCAGCCCCGCCGCCAGCTTCCCTCGCCTGCGGGGCTGGGAGCAGGCGGACAGGGGGCTGCGGCGGGGAGTAGGGCAGGGAGAGGCTGCCGAGGGGCTCAGGAAGACGGTCCTGCGAGGAAGCCGCGCAGTGGAGCGCGCGGGGGCCGGTCGGGAAGAGGGTCCCGCGGGGAGCCGGGGGACTGGGAAAGGAACCGCGTGGGAGAGTGTGCGGGAGAGTCGGGTCCTGCAAGAGTCGTGGAGTTCGGAAGGGGGTCCTGCAAGGGAGCCGTGCAGGGAAGGACTGTGGAGGGGCTAGGGAAGAGCATCCTGCCCTGCGAGGGATCTGTGCGGGGCAGCGCGCGGGGGGACGGGAAGGGGGTTCTGCAAGGGAACAGTGAGTTCGGGACGGGGAGCAGCGCAGCGCACGGCTGCCTCACACCAGTGCGGGGCAGACGGGCAGAGCGAGCGGAGGGGGGCGGCGCCCTGGGTGGCCCCGGGTGCAGCCCCGTGGGGGCGGTGCGGGGTCCGAGCCCCCCCCATCCCCGGGGCGTGGGCACGGCGGCGGCCCGATGG
>VWPV01023993.1:65680-99382 GCA_013389885.1 Geococcyx californianus | reverse complement strand
CATCAATCATGTGTAACAAGACAGGACCACTTACATGCATATGTATAAATCCTCCCAAAAATCTTATGCATATTCTATTACTTTCCAAGGACTAATTTTAATATTATGAACTTCACAACAGTCAAATCTCTGCTAATTGGAGCCAGTTCTCTATCTCACTGCAAACAGAGATGATTATATATAAAGACACATCTTTTCCACAAATACCATATTTAAGACTTCATTTCTCAAAGAACAATGCATGGAAAAATGCCGTTTGAAAAAAAAAAAAGCTTTAAGAAAACAAATATAGTTACTTAGATGAAACTTCACTGAAGTTACCTATAAAATTAATTCTATAAAGACTAATTCTATTGTGGCTTAAATAAAAATAATTCATTTTTCGAGTAGTAACCACTTCTTGTATCACATATTGTACATCACCTGTCCTTTTCATACCCGACACTAACCGGGAGCTCAAACCATGCCTGTTTCAAATTGAACAAACCCGGCTCGCTCGGTCTCTGCTCGCACAAGCCAGGTTGCAGTCCCCATTACTCCCAGCAGACCGTGCCTCTGCCTGCCCCCATCCTTCCTGCACCGGTAGCTGTATTAGAAGTGGCAGAAGTCACTGGGTCTGTTCAACCTGGAGAAGCCCGAGGGGAGAACCTCATGGCAGTTTAGTGCTTCCTCACAAGAGGAGGAGGAACAGGCGTTGAGTTCTCCTCTCTAGAGACCAACGACAGGACCCGAGGGAATGGCAGGAAGATGTGCCAGGGAAGAGTTAGGCTGGACATTAGGAAAAGGCTCTGCACCCAGAGGGTGGGTGGAGCACTGGAACAGCTGCCCAGAGAAGCAGTCACAGCGCAAAGCCTTATAATAAAGAAACACCTGGACAATGCCCTCGAACACACAGTGTGAATGTTGGAAGTGTCCTGTGCAGGGACAGAAGTTGGACTCAATGATCTCAAAGGTCTTTTCCAACCTTACGATACTGTGATCCTTCTGGGTCCCTTCCAATTCAGGTCATTCTGTGGCTGCCCCAAAGCAGGGCCCAGCGCCGCGGTCCCGGGGAAGCTCCAGGGGAGGCCCCGGCCCGTGGCCCGGCAGGTGCCAGCTCTGCCGCGCCGCGAGGGGAGCGAACCGGAGCCCGCGGCCTGCGCCGTGCTCTAACGGGAACCGCCCCAGCCCTCAGGAGCGGGCAGGGCACGAGAAGCGCGGGAGAACCGCCCCCAGGCCCAGCACTTACTTGAAAGCCGTCGCCATGGCTGCGCCGCTGCCGTCCCGGAAGTGCGATGCCTCGTCACCCAGCCGGCCGGAAGCCTCGGGCGGCGGCGGCTGCAGTGGCGGCCACGGGGGCGGGGGCGGCGCTGGCGGGCCCCGGCTGCTGAGGGGCGCTGGTGAGGCTCTGCACACTAGGGGGCGCTGACAGCTCCCAGCGGCGCTCGCCGGGCGGGGCGGTGTCGGCTTCCACGTCGCAGTCGCCGCGCCATTGGGCGCTGCGCGCCGGCCTCCGCCGGCTATGGAGCTGCCGCTGGCCCTGGCCGTAGCTGTGGCGGTGCTGGCGGTTCTGGCAGCATTTCTGCTCGTCCTGGTGAGAGTCACGGCCTCTGGCATCACCCGCAGGCGGAGGGGGAGAAGAAGGAGGAGGCGGGACGTTGATCCGCTCCGCCCCGCTGTGAGGGGCAGGGGCCGCTCTGCCTGGGGGTCGTGGCTCCCAGTCCCTGGTGCACCTCCCGGGGAAGTGGTGGGGCCGCGCTTGGCTCGGTCTGGGCAGCAGCGGCCGGGGCTGTGGGGAATTCGGTTCCGTAGGGCGTGGTGCGGCTCCTAAACGAGGTAGGAGTGGAGCGCTTCATGCTCTTGGCACGTTGCGTGAGATATTCCGAGCCCTGTGGGTTTCCCAGTGGCTGGAATATCCTGCGAGCTCGAGAGGTTCCACGCCGCTGCCCACCAGTAGCACCGCGCCTGTGGTGTTCCCGAGTAAAAGCACTCCAAAAAACCGAGTTCTGCCGCTCTATTTTAGCCGTGCAGTTTCGCAGGCCCCTCTGGCCGGCTGCGGTCGCGAGTGATGCCTCTGGTTTTGGTAGCTGTGCAGGGTCAGAGGCAGCAGCAGCCGGTGTGGTAAAGGTTTCCTGGAGAAGGAGCAGTGGGGCTTAGCCCAGCACACCTTTGGAGGCAGCTGCGTGCTTTGTGATTGAAACATAAGAAGGATATGCAGCTGTTAGAAGGGGTCCAGAGGAGGACTGTGAAGATGATCCGAGGGCTGGAGCACTTCTGCGATGAGGACAGGCTGAGAGAGTTGGGGTTGTTCAGCCTGGAGAAGAGAGGGCTCTGGGGAGACCTTATAGCAGCCTCCCAGTAGCAGAAGGGCCTGTAAGAAAGCTGAGGAGGAGCTTTTTCTTAGGGCAAGTAGTGATAGAACAAGGGGGAATGGCTTTAAATTGAAAGGGGGAAGATTTAGATTAAACACTAGGAAGAAATTCTTCACGATGAGAGTGGTGAGGCACTGTCACAGGTTGCCTATGGAAGTTGTGGATGCCCTCTCACTGGAACTGTTCAAGACCAGGTTGGATGGGGCCTTGAGCAGCCTGGTCTGGCAGGAGGTGTCCCTGCCATTGGCAGGGGGCTTGGAACTGGATGGGCTTTAATATCCCTTCCAATGCAAACCATTCTATGAAAGCAGCAACAAGCCAATTATGCTGATAGTGACCAGGGTAGGCAAAAAAAGGAGTAATCAAATGCATGAGAAGGTTTTGGTCCTGCATGATTTGGTCAGTGGATAAAGTTAATGCACTCTAGCACGTAAATGTAGTTGGTTGCCCCTTTTAGCATGTTCACCAGCTAGGTACACTTCTAGTAGAATGCCTAAAGACTTTTATGATTTCTTTTTCATTACAGAGTTGTATAATTGCTCATGTAACTGCGAAAAAGATGCCCGTGCTTCACCGGCATGAAGAAGAGAAATATTTTGTAAATGCTGAAGGCAAGAAAGAAACTGTACCAAGTATACATGATCCTCCTACAATGGAACTCTCTGTTGTTGTGCCTTCATACAATGAGGAAGACCGGTGTAAGATTTTTCTTGTTTTGAGAAAAAGAAGAAAGTCTATTTGTTCTTACTCTAATGATGCAGAGGTCAGTTTATGTTAGTAGATTCTGGCAGCCCAGATTATGTATCTGATTTTGGACAGTTTCCAGAAAACCGTCCAAGAACACTGAATTTCAAAATTAAGACACTGTGTAACTTGGTTTCTGCTGCTATAAATAGCACAGGGCACTTCTTAGAATCCCCTTTATTTTAAAGAGATCCTTCAGAGTGGCTGCTCTTTGCCCCTGTAAATGCTGTAAGACAGGAAGTAGAAAAAGACTATTAAAACTGATTTGAGAGCTTCCCACTCTGTAAACAATATCAGCTTCAGAAAAGCAAAAAAAAAGATGATCATATGGGTTTCTATTTGACTTGGCCATATATATGAGTACCTGATACTAAAAACTTGAAGGCTTTCAGATGTGATAGAAATAATCAAGCTCTGAAGCTGTTCCTGCGGTTGACATAGGAGCACATATTGCCATTCCTTTTCTTGTTAGTAGAAATACTGAGCTGTTAGGAGTTCTGTTAAGAGAAGTGTTGACAATATAAGGATGCAGGTTATGGCTGACCCTTTCACATGTTCATTAAATTCCTCAGTCCTGGTTCTCATATACCTGTTTTCATTAAGTTCTTAATATGCCTCTGTGATTTTCATTTAGTTGTTTCTCTCTTTGGAGATAGAATAATCACCTGAGATGTGCTCAGGAATGAACGTGTACTGTGAAGACAACCATAAGGTTGAACATCTTTCTAACTTGTGGATAAATCAGCTGCAGAAGTAGTGCCTCTGTTGATTGAAGCATCGTGGCCAGCAGCCTCAGGAAGAGAAGGCATGTTACTGATCAGTGTTAGAAATTTCTGTTATTGCCTTCTCTGACCACTTGCTTAATAGATAAAGTCAGTGCTGGTTTGCAGAGTCAGTCATGGAGAATGATTTTTTTTTTTTTTTACTTTTTTTTTTTTATATTTCTTTAAAATTGTAGGGAGAATTACATATTTTAAAATGGAAACTTGATTCTTGTCTTCAAAAGAAATGTTATCCTTACATGTGTGATTTTCTTCAGTGTTTTTGCATTCAAAAAGGACACAAATTCAGAGTTGCAGGTGCTAAGCTTGTTGACTGAAAATAGTGTTGTATGAAAGAGGCAATTTGCTCATATTTGCTTTGTGGTTGTTTTCAGCTTGCTTGTGCAGGTGGATTTTGGTGGTTTTGCTGCTTTGCCTGGTATAATCTGCTAACCTGACCTCTTCTACCGTTTCTCTAGTGCCTCTTATGATGGATGAAGCTTTGGATTATCTAGAAAAAAGACAGGTATTTTAATTTTGTGTTCAAAATCCATTATTTTTCTGTGTTTTAAAAGGCAGTGATTTAGTCACTTCATTATTTTAGTGTACATTAAAACACTATGGCTTAGCCACTTAGAAGTCATTTTTAGTTTGAATGTCAGAAGATATTTTTAAATTAAATAAAAAATTGATATACCACTGTGTGATGAAAAATCTTTATGTGCATAATATCTCTGCAAACCAGAGCTTAACCATACATTTAGCTTTATAAACCGAATCCTGGTTTGTTCCAACAGTTTCTTATGCATCTGTTCTTCACTGGGATTTGTTCTCTGGATGAAAAGCCCATTGTGAAAGTTTGTGGGTGTGGTTTTGTTTGGTTTTTCTTAACAGGGATGTTCTGAACTTTCACCTTTTACAACTAAATTGATTTTTCAGTTCTAGATGTTAGCTGAGGAAAACTACGACAAGCCAATATAATGGACCACTCATCAACTGTGGCAAAATTCTTTTTATGCTATCTTAACAAAATTACTGCATCATATTCATGCTGTTGGCAGCCATGAATGAGTTAAAAACTGCTAGGGAGAAAAGAATGTTGATGTTTTAAAGACCTACTACCTACTTAAACTGAATTAAATGCATTATTTCTGTTTTTATTTTCAAGAAACAAGATCCCTCATTCACTTATGAAGTGATAGTAGTTGATGATGGTAGTAAAGATCAAACTACAAAGGTAAGAAAAAGAAGTGTCTTACCAAGTAATCAGAGATATGGATTTTTCTACTGTGTTTATGAGATATAACAACATTTGGCTTTATAATTTGGTACTTGAAGTAGATGATAAATAAATTCCGTGTTTCTGAATTCTTTCTATCATTTTCCTGTATGCATTGTAGATGTCACATACACAAATGCAGACACATGTAATTTTTTGCAGATACTGCTGTTCTTGTTTGGGAGCCATGACAGCCATTTTCCTGCAGCTGAGACTCTAAAATTTCTGATCTTAACTTCAAGAAATTTCTTAGGAAATATTTTACACGCACTTAGTGATGTGAATTTGAGGAAGTAGAAAAGCCTTTTAAAATAGCTGATAATAGTGATGGAAAGAACAGCTGACACATTTTATAGCTCTTTCCCATACCCTTCATGGCATTGTTCATCTAGAAATCCCCATTTCAGTAGTAGTAGTTTCAAAACAGCTCTGTGTTCTTCTGGTTCAACTTTGATGTATGTTGCTGGAAAGGAGTGCTGACCAACTTGAGGGTATTTTTTCCTATTGCTTGGAAGATGTTTGAGTTAGCTACAAATGCTGCTTTTCCATTTACTTCCTTTAAGCTTGTCCATTAAGGATTACTCCTGTATAGTTTTTGAACACTTTGCCTTTCTTCAGACATCATTTATAACTGAGCACACTATGACCTTGGGCCTCTGGACCTGAGACAACGTTTAGAAAAAAATTACAGGAGAAAATTCATGCTTTCTTAGCATGGAGTAAAATGTGCACATCCCTGCAGTGTGAATGGAATTTTAGATCACTGTGATTTTTTTGTTTAAAAACACAGATATCAGCAAGACAAGTGAGAAATAGGTAATAGGAAATTATTTTTGTTTCATTAACTATTGGTGTTAGTATAATAGGTCTGAAACAGTGTGGTATAAATTATATTAGTAATGAGTCTTTTTGGGCTTGAGTGAAAGGGGTTTAGAACTGCTTGGAGGAATATTTTGTTCTTGTTGTGTCTTCAGTCTTATTGTGTTGACTGTGAACTGGTTTTTATTTTCCTAAACAGACTCCGGCAAACACTGACAATGTATTTGTGCCGACTGAAGTGATTATAGCTCTGTGCTATTGAATTTTTTTTTTAAAAAAAAAGGGTGAGCAAATGTAATCTTCTACTTTGATTCCTAGTTTTGTTTTATGCTGCTTTTTTGTGTGTCTATCAGGTTGCAATGAAGTACTGCAAGAAATATGGAAGTGACAAAGTGCGAGTGCTTTCTTTGGTAAAAAATCGAGGGAAAGGAGGAGCAGTCAGGATGGTAATTGATACTTTCATCTCCTTCTCTGTCTAAACTACCTGTACCCAAATATGCGGAAGATAGAGCTATGCTGATTGACGTATTCAATGCAACACATTAAGAAAATGATTATCAGAAACTGAGTACAGGTTCTATAAATTAAAGCAAAACCTCTTTTCAAAATAAGCTTCTTTTAGATCTTGGAAACAGTATTTTCTTGCCAGGAAGATCAATAACAAAGGAATTTTTTTATATGAGAATTCAAAAGAAAAAAAAAGTTTGACTTGAATTTCAAGTTAGTTCCACTTAGAAATAGGCTTGCATTTCAAAAAAGTAAACAGAAAAAATCCTTTGGAGGTTAAAGTAGGGCTTTTTGTAGAGAAAATACAGCTGAATCTGCAAACATTGTTTTCCAGTTTGTAGTTGTGGTTTTAAAAATGGCTTATGAACAAACACTCTTATTCCGCAAAGTCTGTGTTTTCCAGAGCCCACTGCTATCACCCCCACTCATGCTTCCACATATTAATTTTCACATAGGTATTATCATAAAATCATTATGTTCTAGAGATAAAATAACTGTTAGACATTTAGAAAGGACAGGTTTTTTCCTGAGGTGAATGACACCTTACCTTAGTGTAAAAGAGTGGAATCGTTTGTGGATTATTAGTGACTGACTTTACCTGTATTTTAAGCTCTGTCTTTAAGACATTGATTTAGAGGGTTTTTGTGAAACGCAAGTAACTACAGTGAATGGAGAGAATATTGCAAGGGATATAATTTTGAAGTTATTCCAAGGGAAGGAGAATGATTCTCATTTATATCCTACTACTTCCTTGACAGGTTTTTCCGAAGTTACACGTGTTTAGTTATCACAGTACTTACAGGAAACCAGTGCTAATTGTTTTCCTGTCTGGGCCCCTTCAAAAATTATCAAAAGTGTTTTGCCTTATTCTTGGTTAGACGAAGTGTGAGACCTGTGCATCACAATTGTTTTGCAGTGATACTGTGTCTCTCAAAACTAATTTAAGGTTATTTCTTGAATCATATTGAAACAATTTTAGGAAAAAATAGCACTGCATCCTCCTTTCCATAGCTCAGATGACAAAGAAAAGCTGTCCAGTGCAGTAGCAGATGCTAATCACTGCTGCTTTGTGCTCTCCTATATAGGTAACTGTAGCAACTTGTTGTCTCTTGGGATTTTGGCTTGTAAAGCTGTTAGTTTGCAAGTTTCTCTGAGGAGAGTTTTTTAACTTTTTGTATTCATACATTGTCTGTTACTGTGGAACACTACTCTGCGTATCAAGTATCTAGATGTTATTCCATTTATAAACTGTAAATTGTTGTTAGCAGCAGAATATTGACTCACCTGTTGCGTTGAGTCCTTGAGATACCACTGTTCTAGTTACTACATTAGGTTTTTGAAGTGCCTTGCAGCTAACTTAAATACTGATTTCAAAGGTGTTGATTTTTATTGACTATTTTGATTGCAGGGTGTCTTTAGTTCTCGGGGCAAAAAAATTCTTATGGCTGATGCAGATGGAGCTACAAAATTTTCAGATATTGAAAAAGTGGAAGAAGGACTAAAAAATCTTCAACCATGGCCTGTGAGTATAAATTCTTGTGGGTTTAGTTTAATACACATACATAGTGATAGATTTTATCATTCTCTTAAACATGAGGTTTCTGAAATCGGGTTGAAGCTCTAGGTATAAGTCTGAAGACCTAGGTCAGCTCAGAAGCTGCAAGAATGGATTGTCGGAAAGGAGCTTCCAGAGTTCTTGCCTGCTTGCCATTCACTATGCCTATTTCCATGTAGTATATAGCATTCTATTTCCAGTCTTCCTTTGAAGTTATTCTACACTGAATAAATACCACATGTTGCCTACGTAGTTAAAAACAGGTTTAAGGATGCATCTGAATGTCACTGTATTGTATAGAGGTTGTCTTTCCTCAGAGTTGTTAATTTGATGACAGTATTTGGAAGGACTTTGATTATAAATAAAACCTCAAAAACCTGTGGAATGAGAACTCCTCCCTGTATATTCATTCTTTTTGGATGTTTGGCTTGAAAGAACTGATTTTTATTTTCTGCATAAATGCAAATTAGTGAAATACTTGTAGCTAGTTTCCCCAAGTGCAGTCTTCCCTGCGGGAGCTGCAAAGGATGCACCTGTGTGAAGGGTCTCTATATGAGTACACAAGCAACAGGGCAGTAGTGCTTCCTTGACTCTCTCTGCTACAAAGCTGGTAGCAACTGTTGGTTCTCCTTTTGCAGACCTGCACACTCAAGTAGAGAAAATATGAGAGATTTTGTGTGAGAAGTAGTATCATGAGGATACTTTTAAATGTTCTGTTTTGATCACCTCTTTTGATTTCATTTGAGTTTACATTTTTGGCTGGTACCATGGTATTTTGTTTGTTTATAAGTACGTTAGTGAAGCAAGTTCTTTATTCTGTTATCCTTTTCACAGTGCAATATTTATCATTATCATTATTAATGATACATTATCATTGTATCATTAATGCCAAGGAACACAATGCATATCTGTGGTGAAACACGTTTACTGTACGCATACCTCAGAGAAACGTCAGTTAAATCAGATCCAAATAAATCACAGTGATTTGTATACACCGTATTCAAAATGCAATAAACTTTAAATGATCTGTTAATTGTAGAAAAGACTGATTTCTAATCTCAGAATCTGTCAGCAGAGAAGTGCAGTTATAGGAAGCAGAAAAACATACTGCTTGAAAGTTTTTATTATAGAGTTCTCAACAGAAGATTCCACTGATCCAGAAAATGCTGGTTTAAGTAATAACTCTTTAATTTATATTTCTATGCAGAACCAAATGGCTATTTCCTGTGGTTCAAGAGCTCATCTGGAGAAGGACTCAATAGCAAAGGTTTGTTTTCCTTTTCTACTCTGTAGTGATACTCAGACACTTCTATTATTTAATTCTGTTCTACAGATTTTACAATTCAATAATCGGTATTTATAAAAGAATAGAAGCTCAGAAGTCAGAAAAGTTTGTCTATGGGTAGCATGTGTTTTAACATAAGCATAGGGTGTGTTCTGGATTTCAGGCACTGGTTTCAGTTACCATTCCAATTTATGGATTTAATTTTTCTGGTAGAGAACATCTTACAAGCAGAGCTTATGATCTCTGATAGAGTTGGCAGCTCGTACCCAGTAGTGGGGTTGGAGTGGAAGGGAACCAATGAGTTCAGCTTTATTGATTCTCTTCCAGTGCAAGAGCTTGATCTGTAGATCTTGAGACCTGTTTAAAATGAGTTAGGGATATTTATTGGCAAATTGTTTGAAGAATATCTCAATTCATGGGAATGTAGTGTAATTTTTCTGTATTACTCATAGCAAAGTCTTCAAATTTTGAGCACACAGTACTGTTCTGTGTGTGGCTCTTGTAGAATAAACAGTGATGCGTAGGCGCACAGTCTTATCTTGCATCTGGTTTTCTGATGTCTTGGCAGACAGTGGTTGACAAAGCACAGGCATGGAACTTGTATTGCAACAGACGTATTGCTGGACTAATTTTTTCAGCACCATTAGATGCATTCAGCATGTTGAATGTTCTCAAGAGTAAACTTTGTTTATACTGATGTTTAATATATGAAATTATTCTAAAATAAATACACAACTACTCAAATAGTTACAAAAGTTCAAGAAGTTACACGGGTAATGTTCAGCCCCTGGTAAATCTTTAATTTTTTTCTTCTGGTTTATCAGGTAGCGTTGGAGTGGTTCACTGGAAAGAGTTCTTGTAAATGCTGCTGCATGCACGTTAGCATCCTCACAAAAAAGAAAACCCAAATCCAAAACCTTCTTTATTATCAGAAATTAGGATTAATCTTTGACATGGTACTTGCATGCTTGTGGTACAGAACATACCAATTTAAGTTATTTGTTAGCTGTACAGCTGTGTATCCTGTAAATGTTGCTATTACATGGAAGGCATTTAGCTGATAAATTTGAGCACAGAAAAAATACTTTGTTGTGTGGTCAGGTATTGAATATAAATAAGCACTCTTCAGTGCATTCATATTTCTTTTCATCTTTGGAGACCTTGCTAAATGTAGGAAAGGAAATAGAACAGGACTTTCTTTTAATGCAGAAGTACAGTTTTTAGGATATATCCATCCTTTTCATCCTGTTTCTCCCCATATTTCTGACTTTTTAATAAAGGAATCACCAGCTGTTTTGGTAGTACTACTACTCTGTTTGAAATACGTAGCCTAAATTGTCACCCAGCTGTCCCTAGACTAGAAAGGAAAGACTGCCTTTACCACATTGGGAAAGGGACTGTTGTGTAGTGTAACAGGTATAAATAAATCGCAGAACAATCTTTGAGAAGCTGTGATGGCATATAAAACAGTAGAATGAAGCTGCAATAAGCAGCCATACAAGATTTAAGACCAGAATTTCACCCAGACACCAAGAATTGTTAGTGTATGTTAATGAATCCTTAGTGTGGCATACATGAATAGCCTTGGGAGTGATGAACATAATTCACAAAGAAGAGTTCTCGGGTTAAGTGTCCAGTTTCAGGGGCTGATAGGCAAGCAGCCTCTTAGAGCTTCCCTTTTGGGAATAGCGGCTTTGTGTTCTTGGTCACACAGTGGTTCACCTTCACCAAAAGAGCCAAAGAATCCCCTCCAGATCCACTGTTAACCCAGGGCTAGAGCACTTTTCTGAGAGGCACAAGCTATGAATTAGAATTTTCTTAAGCCAAAGGCTATTACATAATAAGCTGAATATCTACTCATTTTCCAAGTGAGGTTTGGAATTATTAGCTGTAAAGGCAGTTCTTACCACCTACAGATGCTTACCAGTTAAATCCTGGCTTCTAAGGGTTTGGCATAGTATTTGGCTTGCAGTTTTAGATACAATAATCTAAACTGAGCTTAAGACCAGGAATGATTTCAGAAGCCGTTTATGGATAAGAGTTCTATTTTTTTAGGAGCTGTCTTAAATGAAAGACTAGGAGGGACCTCTGCAAACCTTGAGTCCAGTTTCTGGATTCCATGGACAAACTTATCTGTATCATTATTAGATCAAGAACAAAGAATAGGCTGGGAGAATGTTTACCAGGAACATAAAATATATTTGTGAAAGCAAAAGAACAAAAGAGGTGACTATGCAACATTACTGGAAATTACTGTTACTTCAGTCCTGGTTTTACTTGGTTCATCATATATTACGAAACAAGTGCCTTCTCTAATTGCATTCCCTTAAGTGCCTTAGTATGGTGCAGGCTCTGAAGATGGTTGAGTCTTGAATGAAAGAAGTGGGTGGCAAACAACAAGAGATGCTCACTTCTTCTAAAAAATTATAATAATTTATTGAAAAAATAAAATTTGTGTCAGAGTAGCAGCTAGAAGCTCTTTAGTTTTCAGTGTGTATTCTTCAGAGTAGCAGTCTTTATGCAGTCCTGCTGGCTTATTTTGTATTGTTTGTCCTGGAAACTTTTGAATTTGTTCAGCCTATTCAGCCAAGTTTTACGAAAACAACAGGACTAGACAGGAGCAAAAACCAGCTTGTGAATGTCTGGTGGAATGGACTTCTCCTTTGCTTTTCTTTTCCTGGGTAAATTTCCATAGAATCATGCAGATGGTACTAGAGCTGTCCCACTCATTAGTTGAAATCGAGCTGCAGGTTTCTGCACTTAATAAGGCATTATCCATGATGAAAAGCTGCTCTGAATTTAGGGAAATAAAAATATAAGAGAACTTGGACTTGTCATATCCTAGGCCAGCTTACTAACCATGTGCTTGACAGGCAAGCCTTTCCTTTTCAGCTGAAATTTTGTCCTGATTTCATTCCTGTGCAAAACAAAGTTTACAGACTTTCTAAGTTGTCAGTAAGCAGTGTTATTGTCCCGTAAACCAGCTCTGTTCAAACACTTCACTCATCACTTAAAAGAAACCATCTAACTTCTTGCCTTATGTCCGCAGCGCTCTTACTTTCGAACTCTTCTTATGTATGGGTTCCATTTCCTTGTATGGTTTCTCTGTGTCAAAGAGATCAGAGACACACAATGCGGATTTAAACTTTTAACCAGAGAAGCTGCCTTGCGGACTTTTTCAGCTCTTCATATAGAACGCTGGTAAGATCTTTCTTTTTTTGTTGTTGTTTTTTTCCTAATTGAACATGGTTTTGAAAAAGCAATTTCAGTATTGCAGATGCTGTGAAGCATGTGATGTCTGTATAAATCCTAGGTGCTCAGTTTAACCAATTATATTATCCCTTGCATGGCAATTTAGGTTTCCTGTTATGCTAAAATATCCTGGTACTTGCTAGGAATTATATTTTGTTATTAAGGTATACTTCGGGAAATAGTCGGGTAATTTATTTTATTCTTTCCTCTCGTGATGACGGAGAGAGGAGGAACAGATGGGCTTACCAAGTTCTGATTTTAAAATAGCATCCAACGTAAACTGGAAGAAGGATTTTAAGACTATGTTGCTGAGATTTTGAGTGCCAAAAATTGACTTCTTGCAAGGCCATTTTACTTTGGCATACGGTCTAGAAAAGAGTTTTGTCATACTAAGTAGGACATCTTGGCTTTGCCATTTCAGATTAACTGCTAATTGACTAGGAAAGAGGAACAAATAAAGAGAAAATCCTAATAACTCTTTTTTTCTTCACCTCTAAAAGTAATTCCAAACAATGTTTAATTGTATTGGAATCTAGTCCCTATTTCTGAGAGTCTTCTCTCCTTTTACAGATATGAGTCAGGGAAGCAGAGTAAGAAATGATGAGAAGCTCTTACTATGATAAGGGAAGTTAAGAATTATTAATTCTATTCAAAACTTTTATCAGTGTGTTCTTATGCATACAGCCTCACAATTCAGTGCAGCTTAACCAAATCCATATCTGATTAGATGTTTGTAATTGCTAAAGGCTTAAAGTGAAAGAAAACACCTACTTTACTTATTTTCTTTGTAGAATTTTTCATAAGAGGACTACTGTTGAGCTCATGTATTTAAGACAGTAGAAAATGATTCATGGTCTTTGAATTATTTTAGAGCCTTCTTTCATTGTAGTTTAGCTAGAACAGTTCCCTTATGAGAATGATACAGTGATGACTGCTATTGTGGGACTGAAACACTGTTTCCCCACAAGTAGCATGATTTGTGTAAATTTCCTACGCCACAGCTGTTGCTGAAAAGGATGGCTTAATTAAGTATAATCAAATCTTTTCAAACTATTGTCTTCATCCAAGAAAATCTCCCATGGGCTACTGCTTGCTGACAGGGAACAGAATTACTAAACAATGTTCCTGCGTGAAAATGTGTGTAATCTTACAGTCCTAGTCAATTCCAATACGTCTGGTTTTAGGTTGAGCTTTGGCAGATAGTTGAGCTATATTGCTTCTCCAGAATGAGCTTGCAAAGGTAGCATGCAGGTGCGCACACAAATCTGATGCCGAATGTAGAACTCCTGTTGAATTTAATCTGGAATTGTAAGCAGTCAGTGTTTGGAAAATCACTTTCCTAGCTGAGTGGTTTACTTACTGGACTAAGGAAAAGTACAGCTGAGCCAGAAGTATTTTTTTTGCTGCTACCTCCAAAACAAAATTTGATCTTGTCTAAGTTTGGATGAAAAAAACCCAACCAAACCGACCAAAGTAGGCTCAGTGATTTTAATCAGAGATTGTGAGATTGTGCAGCACAGATAACAGTTCTTTGCTATAAGTGTATGTATGCACAGAGAACAGAACAAAGTCAACAAGTGCGATTAAGTTGTTAATACGGATCGAGTCCCGTACCCGAGCTCTGGTGATGCCGTCACTTTAAGCCACATTTCCGCTCCGGGCAGCCCTGGTGTGGGGCGCACAACTCCTCCCAGGCCGCAGCTCCGCTCTGGGCAGCCTCCTCCTCAGCGCCGATCCAGATGGTTATCGGTTGCACTCACACTCTCACACACACACACAGAGAAAGGAAAATAAAGATGGAGAGATAGAGAATACAGCAACGCAAGCAGAGGTAGCAAAGCGCGACTATTCTCTAGGCAGCAAGATGGAGAAAGAGGCTGGGAAGTAGCCAGTGAAAGGAATGTCCGGGCAAATGGGACACAACCTCTGCCCCGGTCTCCCCGGAAATGGCCCCTGCCCCCCCACACTGCCAGCAAAGGAAGAAAAAATTCTCTGAAAGAGAAAAAAGAACCAAACCAAGCTGAAACTACAACAATCTATTAAGCTCTGTAAATTTCATGTACAAGAATTTTCTATAAACATCGTTAAATACACATGCAAGGCCCAGAAGTGCACATCTCAGAATTGCCCCATATCACTTCAATTTATAAATTAAGAAATTAATGAGGATGTTTGGTTTAATCTATAAAAATACAATCTTCAGTCTTACTCTGTTTTAAACTGAGGATTTTGAATATAATTGCACTTATTAATCAGACATTATATAAATAGCTCAGTTTTTTTATTTAACAAGCTTTCTTCTGCCACTCAGATTCTCTAGCAGTAAAGAAACAAAAAATTAAAAAATATTATACTGTACCCCATTATCCAGAGGGAATGAAAAAGGGATATTGATGACTTATTTTATAGTAATTATTTTGCTGTTTTGGAATACACCAGATCTTCATGTCTCGGTGTGTTTATTCATTGTGTTTATGTGTGCTGCTATGAAATCAACCTTGTGTTCTTGCCGTCTTATTTACGGTAATCCATAAACTAATCCCCTGAATGTTTTCTTACATATCTGGTAAAAGGTACTGGTTAGTGATGGGGAATGTTTCTTTTGTTTGTCAAGAAAAGAATAACTCAATAAACAGCTTTTCAGATACTTCCAAGTCAAAAATTTGCTTAAAACAACGAAAGGGTGGGAGTTTTTTTAATTTGATTTATTTTTTCTGCCAAAACAGGCAAAATATTGTCTGGTTTTATTCTAATCTGTCCTTCAGCAGCATCTGTGCTTCCCTGCCTTCAGTTTATCTAGCTATTTAGCATGTGTAATTGGAAGATAACATGTCAGTGCAACAAAACACTACTGTCCCTTTCCCAGTTAATATTTATAAGATCTGGAAATAAACTGGGAGATGGGGAGATGTAAGCATGTGGGAGAAGGGGGTATATGTTAAAGGAAATGGTGGCCATAAGTTAAATGTCTGTGTTGTACAGACACCTGGGATAACTGCAGTTAGAAATTACTTTTAAATAACATTAATCCCAAACATACATTGTATTCCTTTTTATGCAATAATATAAGAATATGAAGTAGCCCAGTAATTGAACTTATTTTAAACAAAACTAGTCCCTGATATCTATTGCATAGCATGCGTGTAAAAAGGAAAATAAAAACTGGTTAGCCATGGAGGACATAGTGCCATGGAGTTTCTGTACATATCATGAGTGTGAAGACTTAAGAGGAAAAAGCAGTAGTGTTATATTTCTGCTGACCTGGAACAATGGATCACAGAACAACTCATTCATACTGAAACCATCAGCAAGGGATTGCAAAGAAACCACTATTTTGATAATGGACAAGAGGCTCTGAAGTCTGGTTTATTGCCACTTCTGCATCCCTCCATTGAGGCTATTTGACAACTGAGAAATTGATTTGATTATTTTTGAATCATAAAATCCCATGAGTCAGGAGCAGCTCTGGTGGGTATTGAAAGAATTCAGTTCAGTTTAGTGTGGTCAGTGCTCAGATAGTCTGGTAAAAAGGGAAGAGAGTGCTCAAGAATATTCAGCAAACAAGCAGAATTTAATAGGATAAAAGCTGTCTGAGTAGCCAGCACCCTAGCCCTTCAGTCTGTCAAGGGCTTCCCTGCCGCTGAAGGGCAGCATGTGGTGAGCTGCTGAAGAGAATGAATACAATTTGGGTTTTGCAGAAGCATTACCTGGCTTGTCTGCTTGAGTTTTGTAAGGCTCAGATTTTTTTGAGGTGCTACAGCATTAAGTGAATTCTTACATGAGAACATACTAAATATTTAGACTAAACATTAATACATAATATATTTACTTATGATGTTATTATAAAATGGCTATAAAATGGACTGTCCAATAGTTCCTAGCCTGAATTGTTAAGCTCAGTAAAATATAAGTATACACATACAATGGACAGGCTTTACTTCATCTAGGTTGTGTCTACTTGTTGTCTAGCTTCCCTGCTTAGACAGTAGAAGAAAGGACAGTTTTAGGGTGTAATTCATTTATTCCTAATACAGGCCAGACGAAGTACAGCTGAGAAATGCTTGTTTCCTGCCCTTGACAGTAAAGGGACTCTAGACAATTTGTACAGAAGGAGCTGTCTCTACTGTAGATGACTGAAGTTCAGCAGGGTAAGCTAAATTCAACCTGTAGAGTTGTAGGAAAAAACATGCTTCAGGTTGCTTGTGCCTGAGCTGCATCACAAGGATAAACTAGTCAGTAAATCCTGAAAGTAGTGGATTAGAAGAAAAACTACTGAAGCAATTTTGTATCAAAGGCAGCTCACTTTCTAGGCTGTATAGGCAGCTCCCATTGACTGTGTAGACAAAAAGCCCCAAGGATTCGTCCCTTCGAATAAAAGAATCCAGTAGTGTCTTTGCATACAAGAGAGCACCAGTGCTGAATTAGCACAGGAGAGTAGGAAACTGCCCTGTAGTGCTGGATGTTATCAATTCTGCTCCAAAAGGCAGGACAATATGTATTCAAGAAATAATACAGGTTTTATTTCTGTGTCGCTCAGTGGGCTGATAGCGTCCTTCACCCAAAGAGCAAGTGCTAGAAGCACAGTCTCTTTCTTGGAAGCTGAGCATCTTACAATCTTGTTACAGACGTAACAGCATAAACAATATAGCTATCCTCCTGCTTGGATGAACTGGCTGAAAGATTTCTGTGTTTCTGTACTTAAATAGCTATCAGAGACACCAAAAATAAGTGTGTATATTGGTTTTAGTGTTATACCAGCACTGCCACTACAATTGAGTCTTGTGGTTCTGTATTCAACTTGAATATGAAAAAGAAGGGGAGAACATCATGACCTTCCTTTATGTGATCTTTTGTAGATCTTTGACAGTTTCAGTATTAGTTTAATCATAAGGAAATAACTCAGTCAGCTGCATTAAGAATGAAAAACTAACTGCTTAGACGTTCACTTTTTTCTACTTTCTTCATGCTCTTTCTAGTCCAGTTGACATTGAATTGAATATCACCTCTTTAAGGTTAAAAATACTAGAAAAATGTGACCACACGTTTTCTCTTGCTGTGCTGAATTTGATTTATAAATGCTTATATTTAGGAAAACTTTAAAGCAAACTGAAATATATAAGAAAAATATGATTTTATTGTTACAGTGATAAGGATCATGTAACACTTTTTAAAAAGATAAAAAGATATTTCTTAGAGTATTTTGTCAATCTAACCCTGAAGTTTAGGAAGCATTTGAAAATTAATAGATACTGGAAAATGTTTATATATTTGTTACTAAGAAATCAAGCTCACATTCTTAACTAGCTTTTTTTTTTTTAATGTGTTCTGGTTGGCTTTTTTGTTTAAGTGTCCTTTGGAGAGTTGGCTGTGTATATACGAATACAAACCAAACGTTCTTGTAATTTACTTTCTAAATAGCAAAGTTTTGACATTAGCTTGAAATGAGAGCAACCTTTTCAACAGAGAGCATATGCTTTGCATTTTAGGTTCTGAATCTGATTACACCACTAATCTATTTTTTAGAAATGGATGGAGCACATTTTTTAAATTAAAACTTAAAAGAAAATCAAAAGGGATATTTTAAAAACATAATAGATACAGTTGAAATTACTCACTTTCAGACTCTTAAAGAAGCTGTAGTTCTACATCTACAGTCCTGACCTGAGAAATATAACTGTTTATATTGAATTTTAATGCACGGGAAGAAAACTAGACAATTAAATGGTCTCACTGGCAGAATTTTCCTATCTTAAATTTGGTCATTGGTTTCTCCTGACCACAACAACAAAAAAATAATAAATTTCTTCCAGGCAGAAAATGTCTTTCCTTACATAGGAGAACAAGACATAGCAGAGGTTACAGTCCTACCTGAAATATTGATAAAATGAGAGGACTTAAAAAATATAATTTTAATTCTGGTTTGATTGATGTACTTATGTATGGTGGCAGTTTCTAATGATATTACACAACTCAGCAGATCACCGATTAGATCAGTTTGTTGCTGTTACTTTTGTTTATGGAAATTGTCTCAACCACTGAAAAAAACACACTATTTCACATTTAAAACTTGAAAGCTCAGTATAAAAAAATAATGTTTTTTTCCCCAGTTTGTCACTAATCTCTAAATGTGAGTCTCTGTATAAAAATTACAGAAAAATAAGCATCCGTGTTGCTACAGGGAATTTTTTTCCACTCCTTTGGTATTGTAGACCAAAACAAGCATTGGAATTGGTTTTACCTGGTTCTGTGCACAACAAGTAGAATTGTTTGTAAATATCTAATCAATGCAAAAATATTTTGCTGTTGTAAGTGTATCTGTTTTGTCTTGTAAGAATTCTGCTCCTGGCAGATGTGGACTATTGAAAACCCCAGTAAAGCTGGAGCAGTACAAGCAGCCTAACCCTCTTGACATCCTGTTTCATTTTTAGACCTATTTGGCCATTGAAAGTTTTCTTTGACCATGAAGAGTTTGTTGGAACAACATAGCTTGGGTGTATATAAGTCCTAAATTCCAGTTAAAACAGTATAACTGTAGGCCTAATTTCAATATTTGAAACACTTAATACTGGACTAGCAGAAAAAAGAGTCCTAGTGCAAATTTAAAATACAGAATAATTGTTCAGGGTAGGTATTTTATAAAATGAAGCATTTTAATGGTTCAGATTAATTAGACACTTACCAACTTGGTGTTGAACTAAATTTTAGCCAGCATCACCCTAAATCCTAACTTAACCAAAAGTACTCCTTAGTGTAAATACAGCCACATGGAGAAGTTTTTCCTTTGCATTTCATGCTTGTGTTAATTAAAATACAGTGGAGCCAATATTAGAAGTAGATGGGGAAATTCCACCATGTATTTTTGGGTGTCCAACTTTGAGTACTTCATTCAAAGTGTGGCCAAACTTAGGTATTCTGAGCTGTGTCCCCCCTCCCCAGAAGCACCTACTTTCACTTTCTGTCGCAGAATCTGGTGAAATACATGGTGTGAATTATTCCCTGCTATTTCTAACAGAGGTTCTGTCCTATATTAACTTGTCGCAAATGGCTTCATGTCAAAACACATTTATTTCACTCAGCAACTCATCCACTGGTGTTGCTTTGATCTCTCAGGTTGGCTCCAGCTAACCTACCCACACTTAAATCCTGACCATGGGAGCTTCTATATGGTTCTTCCATACCATCTGGATCTGGTGATCTGCAATACGGGTGTAATACTATCAGTGTATTGAATACACTGTGACCTATATTTCCGGATTAACTGTTCTAGTATGTGTATGAGCTATACTGAAAGGAGGTAGGGAACAGGGGAAGAAAGAGTATCCCAGCAGTATACTACAGAAGTCATTCTCCATTCAGCTTTCAGTAGAGGTTTTCTAATTTTCCTGTTACATAAATGGCAACCACATTTAACAATAATAATGTTCAACCTGATTAATTCTTGTGCTTTTAATCTTTCACTTTGAGCATTGTCGTTCACTAAACTATTAATTGTTGTACTGTGATGTACATGCTTAAATTGCAGTAACTGGTTGTTCATAGGGATTGTTGTGAATAACTATTAATTCACTAGGCTAATACTTTATGCTGTAATATTTTTAGAGTAACTCATATAGTGTAATTCATCAGACAATTATTCTGTGTCTCTTAAGATTTTTAGTCAGTTAAGTAGTAAGTATTACAAAATTAGATTAAGTCTTAATACACATGACTCAAACGTTCAAAGGTGAGTATAAATGTAAAATGTCAGCAAAAAAACCCAAATAATACAACTTCAGTAGATGTTCAACCCTTATTTAAGGAACACAGTGAAATGGCAAGGCTGCTTTGAACAGATTCAGTTCACTAAGGTAAAAAAAAAACAAAACGCATTTATCCCTGTAACTTTTTTTTGTGACAATTAAAAGACCTTTGTCCTAATCAAAATCAATTCACAAAGTGATTCTAAATTCTTTATACACAATAACTGTAGTCTCTGTAGATAACCTCTGTTTATGCCGCCTTTGCATGTTTTAATACTGTGACATCAGTAGCTTTCCGGTGAAATACACATACAGCATGGGTCCAGATTGAAGTATGTTTGGTAATGATTTCACCAGCAAGCCAGCGTGCTGTGGTCTGTGCTTAAATGGGGACTACATGTATGTGTCATACCTAAGTGCACATTTCAAGATGGACTTCTGTTGTTACGTTCATTAATAATTTTGTGGAAATGCCTTGTATTGCTTAAAAAGAGAGGGTGGCTTGAAGTACAAGGAAATAACAGCTGAACCTGGCTAGCAACCTGTTAAAGTATCTTTTTTCCTGCTCCTGATCACCTGTCTGTCCCTTTCTGTAGTGTTAAATGGGATTAACAGTGACTTGAATTCAGGCAACCTTTCAACTATGAACTAATAATATTTTCATTGCATGCATTTTCTTCAGTGGCAATAGATTTTTTTCATTTCAAAAGAAAATTGTCTTGGACTTAGCCATTGGAGTTTAAGGAGATTCTAAACTTATGAAGTATTAAGAGAAATTGTGAGCCAGCATTGAATTGTACTTGACTACCTCACAGATGTATTTTCAAGACCTATGTAAGCTGGTTTGGAACATCTGTACCAGTGACTTCAGTCTGGAAAACCTATTAACAGGCTGGTTGAAGCACTTCCAGTTCCTTAATAATCAAAGTTGAGTTCCCTAGAGAAAAAGTTCTGTGATTGAGTATGCATTTAATGTAGTAGAAATCAAATGTATAGGACCTGCAGAACATTAGTATCAACTTTATAATTGAACACCAACCTCCCTAAATCAGGCTAGGGATTTAATTAACAGCACCACAATCTTTCTTCTGGAAATAAATGAGACTGTATTTGCTGTTTCCTGTTCTACTTCAGGGCATTTGATGTGGAACTTCTTTATATAGCTCAACGCTTGAAAATACCCATAGCAGAAGTTGCTGTCAACTGGACTGAAATTGAAGGTATGGAAACTGTTTACATTCGTGTAAGATTCCTTACATGTCAATCTAGAATGAAACATCCAAGGGTCTTCCCATATTTTATCAATTTTTGATAACACACAGCCTTCTTTCCCTACAAATTTTGCATTTCATGTACTTGCCAGCCTTTTGCCATGGCATGGTAAAGGAAGTGTAGCAATGGTGAAAGGGTAGCAAGGGAGAGAAACTATTCAGTCCAGCTGGAGACAAAAGTAGGTAATTTTAGCAATAGGATAGAGCTCTAGTTTGGCACGTCCTCTTGCTGTAATGTGTTAATAAAAATATTGCAATTGTGAAACACTGTGGAGGAATTCTGACCATTGTTGTTTATTGATTCAACTCAATTTAATTTTGCCTTGCTCTCCAAAATTCTCAGCCCACTTATGAAAGCCCCCTCTAGAGCATTCACTCTTGTTAAGGTGTGATGTTCTTTCAAACCTGTAGGGATGTCTCTGTTGCTGGAAAGTATAGCTCCATATATGTTCATAGCAAAGCCAGCCAAGAGGTACTCCTTACTTCCGATCACATGTTCCTTCCCATGAAATGCATTTTTTTTTTTAACCTTTCAAGTTCTTTTTTTTTTTTTTTAATCTGAATTGCTTCTCCTCAACCCAACTCCTGAATAAGAGAAAGTATAATGAACTGCAAGGGTGATGAAGGGTGGAAGCAAGTAGAGAACACCCTAAGTCAACTTTACTGGAAAGTAAATGTTTTCTTTTAGTGCAGTTCCACATGTGTATTGTACCTAACACAAATGTTAGCAAATATGAAAGAGGGCTTAGTTTCAAAGCGTAGGTTCCTTACCTTGCCTGAAGATTGGTACGCTGGTATTATTTCTGTAAGACAGCGGGAGGTGGATCCTCTTCTCCAAAGCCACTAAAAATAGTTTGC
The DNA here is from genome assembly GCA_013389885.1 of Geococcyx californianus. NCBI lineage: Eukaryota > Metazoa > Chordata > Aves > Cuculiformes > Neomorphidae > Geococcyx > Geococcyx californianus. The sequence goes on along the minus strand of VWPV01023993.1, from coordinate 76,961 downwards.
TTAATTACTGGTGTTTAGACTCCTATTTACTTGAACAAAACCTTGTTGCAGAGAAGACTGTGCATCTGTAACTTTTTAATCATTTGCTTTACTCCTTTGGTTAGCTCTGAATTGGTCAAGCAGTTGGCCTAGATGATCGTTGTGGGTCCCTTCCAGCTGCAGTATCCTATTTGATTCTATTCTCTGCTGCGCTATGCTATGCTATTTTGTTCTGTGCTGTTCTCTTCTGTCTTGTGACATACATAGAATTACTGTGTTGCTTGCAAACTAAAATCTTCCACTTATTGCTTTATAGTAATTACATTATACCATAACTTTTGCAATATAATTTTTTATTAATGTTTTTTATTAATGTTGAGATCTAGGTTGTGGGACTGAATGTGCTGAGAACGCAGAGGTTGATGACTGCTGCATGTCTTGCCAATGGTCATTTTTTCTAACAACGTCCTTCTGATTTTCTTCTTCATTAATCACAGGTTCTAAGTTAGTTCCTTTTTGGAGCTGGTTGCAGATGGGCAGGGATCTTCTTTTTATACGACTGCGATATATGACTGGTGCCTGGCAGCTTGAAACAAGAAAATGTAATTAGATTATTTACATTTTCCAAATACATTATTATGCTTAATGGAACATGAGAGCAGTTTCAATCAAGTGAAGCGGTGATGAAAGCTGAGGTAATTCTTCATTGCTCCTGTTGTAGGTTTCAGTTTTGCAACATGTATATGTTTTAAAAGATTGTCAGCAGGGAATTTGTATAATGTTTTTAAAAAAGAAAGCATTTCCAAAAAGTTTTTCTTATCTGGTAATCAGGGCTACTATTTTAATACATAGTAGCTCGAACATGTCTCATAAATTCACTCAAATAAATATATCTGCTTTTGTCTCATCGTACATTTGTAATTTCCTTATACATGTTAAAAAGAGGCACTCTGTTCTGCACTGTGCAATACTGTGTTGTGAATGACCACAGCCATTTATTCCTGTGATATCTGGAAATATATGGCCATATTGCAACTTAGAATGATCAATCATAATTCATGCTGATACATGTTTAGATTCCGTGTTATGGGAAGCACTAATAGGTTTTACTGAGTTGTTCCAGTAATGTTCATAAGGCTGTTTGAAGAACCTTCAGGAGCCTCTTGACATTCCAGATGTTTTTGTCTGAAGCTGAAATAGTTTGAGATCAAACTGCAATTTTTGTCTTTAGACTGTAGAAGGTCCAAGAGAAAGCACATTTCATTTTAAAATGTTGTCTTTTATAAATACATTTTGTTCATTTGTACTAATTAATACTGCATGCTCAAGGCTAGGAGTCCTTGGCATTTCCAAATCTGTAGTAAAAAACGTATGGAAAGCTAAATAAGAGCATAAAAAAATGAGACCAAATGTACACTGGGGGCCTGTGCATTAACAATCCCAGTTTAAACTTGTCATGTTTCAAATGTGATCAGAGATGGAGGGAGGGATCTTGGGTCTCAGTAATGTTACTCTGTTACAGTACACAAGTTTCAATAGTGCTTTCAAATCAGTTGTGGATTGCAAACAAAGTAAGCCAATCTTTCGGAAACATGCGCAAATTTGAACAGATTTAAAGAATGAACAGTGTATGGTTGTACTTTCACATATGATTTTGCTGGTGATTTTTCTTATTCCTTCTGTGATATTCAGTTGACTTTTGCTTCTGTTAGGGTTACCTCAGTTTTCTGTAAATTGAGAAGTTGGAATAAATTCTCAAAAAATATCTTCAGTTTGATTTTGTGAGCTTTATTCTCTTGCCTAGTCCACGTACATTTCTATCACTTCTGTGGAACCAGTCATATGACTCCTTATTGCCATTGCTGGAATAAAATACCAACTTCTTTGCTTTTGTATAGTAAGTTTCCCTGATCAAACCTTGACAATGATAGCTTTGCCTCTAATAAATCAAAGTTGCCAATCAGTTCTCAAAAGCAGATTCCTAAAATTTTCCTCATGCCTTGCCTTAAAATTGGGCTCATTTGAAATTTTAAACACCTTTTCCATATGAAGAGGCCTAGGTAATGCATTATTTTCTGTATGATAAGTATACATCTGGTGATATCATCCTTAAAAAAATTCTGCTTTGGAGTTAGATGCCACAGCTTGGAAGAGGGGTACTGAATTTATGATTTTTTTTTTTAAATAATTTTTGTGTTTTCTACAAAGTTTTTTGAAGCCTTTGCAAATAAACTTTCTAGTAACTCTCTCCATATTGAACAGTCTCTATAAGCAACTGTGCATATGTCATTCCAACAAAGTACTTGATGTCTTCCATCTCAGAGTTGCAGAGGTAAGGTTAGATGTACCATCATTGCTTTGTGGGGTTGGATGATGGGACTTGATAGCAGGGAATTCTCTTATGCTTTCAGTGGATTTGAGCCATGCATAAACATCACTGTATGTCTTCATAGTCCAAAGTGTGCTCTCTGGCTCTGACATTGATACACATGGCACTGGTCACATCCATATGCTTACGTCTTTCTTCTCAGCTGCCTTTCAAAGCAAGCTTGCTACATATCTACACTGTTGGAGATAGTCTGCACTGAATGCCACATTGTGTCCCAAAATATCTTGAGAGGTGGGATAAGCAGCTGTGGGACACCTGGCACAGTGTAGTTTACTTGTTTAGGTGCAGCCTTACACATTCTGTTGCAGTGGGGATAAAAGCTGAATCACAATAAAAAAAAAACAAAAGGAGTAAACTGAGGCTTTAGAAGGAGAATGGGGCGAAACAGAAAAGGGGACTGAACCGAGACTAAGATTGAAAGCCAGAGTGAAATGGGAGATGAGAAGTACTGAGACTGCATGAGGAATGGGAATGGAACAGCAGTAGACCTGCCAAAGGGACTGGAACAACAGAGTAGGAAATGAGACAGATCAGTTAAGGGTGGAAAAAAGGAAATATTGCTAATGAGGGAAGCGGAATCTGAAGGGGCTCACTAAGCCAAGGCCTCCACAAGAACAGAGTTAGGACAGAAATTGACTAAAACAAATCTGGAGTGAGAATACAGTGATATTCAGAATCTGGGCTGGAACCCAGGACATCTTTTCAGTGTTTCTTAGTTGTTATTTAACCTCTATGAAATCTTTTGGAAAACCATATCTCATGTTTATGTGCTGGTCCATACAAATAATAACTGCCTACTGGTATCAGTTATTCTTTCAGCCCTGAACTGAAATCTGCAATAGATCTACAGGTTCCACTTCTGAACCACATGAAGGAGGAATAGAACATGTCACAAAGATGTGCTAGATGATACAAACCAACTTTCAATCAAAGCTGTGAAGAACATGGGAAACAAAAGTAGCTTTTCTGCCTTATTCCTACATTGAGTATGTGTGCAATGAGAGAAGATAGAGTACTTGCAAGGACTACTTTTCCTAAGACATATTTTTAGTGCTTGGGTTTGATTCAGAAAACGGTGAGTTGTATGGCAAAGGCAATTTAATTGATTGGCTTTCTATTTAGAAAATGGAAGTTTGGACAGTATAAATGAGACAAAGGATTAAAAAGAGGCAGTACATTCCCCTTTGTCAGATAAAGTTAAAATAAGACAGACATATATGGTTCTTTTCCTTCTTGCCTGAGAGGTCAACACATTCAAAGAGGGCATTAGAGGTACCAATTCTGATCCTTTATTGTTTAAGCTCACATCTTACAAAGTGATGAAGGAATTCCTAAGCCCTTCTGCAAATCACTTCAAAGGGATATTTGGCAAGTCCAGTGATGCAGATGCAGCACTACCTCTGTCTTTCAGCAGATCAGTTTGAAAAACTGAGTTCCGCATCTGCCATGGTGTGTTCTGGAGCTATAGTATTATCAGTTGGTTTTCGGAGAACTGCTTTACTTTGAGGTCTTGTTGCCCTCTCAAAACCTTTGATTACAGAGCTCCAGCAAGAAAGCCTGGGTCTGTCTCTTGATTTATTCCACAACCTCCACTTGATTTTGTGGAGTGACGCAACATGGAATGGGAGGCTTGGGTGGAATATTTTCCAGTTGTTCCTACTGGAAGAAAGGCTGATTGATACACATTTGATAAGGTCTTGCTTAATTACAGAGACTCGGTAGAGAACCAGTTTCCTCTGAGAATAAGTAGACAACTTCCCTCATCTCAAAGCCTGTCATTCAAACCAGTACTCTGTCTAACCTGTCCTCACTCTTTTCTTTATAGACTTGCAGAGATACAAAAGGTCTCCTCATTTGCATTTCAGCGAAATCTTAACCTTCACTATTTCCTCCTGCCCATGATGACCCCTGCAGATGCAGGTCTTGTAGATTACTCTCTGTCCCGCATGACCCAGTTCTCCAAAGACATATCAAAACAAAGTAATTTTACTGACTTTAGAGAAAATCTACGTGGTAATTCTTCAACATTCTTAGCCACATCAATGTCTGTATTGTTGGTGCTTTCATAGATAGAGATTTCAATTTTTAAAAAATTATTTTGGTATCTCAGCATAAAAAACATTATTTTTATGCACTGCTTTACTGTCACTTTAGAAAAGACATTTTCAGTAGGCTACTTAATATCTAAAGAATTCTCTTCAAAAACACAGTCAAAAAAACCCAAATTACTGAAAGATTCAGTAGTTTACACAAATTCTCTTCATGTTACCATTTTTAATCACAACCCAAAACAATGCAACATCCCCTGATATACACTTAGTTTCTGTCCTTACAAGTAATTTTTTTAACTAATTTTAAATATGGATTGGAAAAAAAACAGAAAAAAAAAATTCTCTTTTTTCCTTAGGCATGTCTTGCTGATGCACAGTATGTTTTCTGTGACAATTCTACCAGTTAACTCAGTATCCCTAACTAATTTCAGTGACACTGCAACATTATCACCAAGCAGGGGAACTCTTAAATGAGTAACGAAGCAGAGGAGTCCATGTTACTTTTTCACCATGGAAAATGAAATTATACTTTTATATAAGCACAGCAACATCTCCAAGACATTGAATTGTCCCAGCCAGTATCTAGCTTGAATTCTCTGCTAATGTTTAAGGCTCTGGAGACTGAAAAATATTTATGTACCTGTTTTCCAAGTGTTCCTTGGGTTCACAGTCATAATGCTGACTGCAATCTGAAAATAGTCCAAATGAAGAGACAGCCAAATACAAAAGGCTGCAATGAAGTTTCTGAATCTCAGTGTTTATTACTTAAAATAACATCTAACCTTATTTATGATCTGTGTGTGTTTCTTAGGGATGCAGTAGCGTGTCTGTTATAGCTCAAGGGGCATGAATTAAAGTAGTGTTGCAGCATTGTCGAAGGCTGCACCCTGCCAGCTGAACTGTAAGTTATCTACATCTTTGGGATAGAGATTCAGAGGTTAGGAATTGGACACTACTGTGTCTTGCCTATTGTGTTACAACACATAAGGGAGTCTGGATCACACCAGCCCAAGGGGTCATCTAGGCTCAGGGGAGAAGGTACAGATAAACCTTTGTTTCTTACCAGAAGAAAAGATGATATTTTTATATGACCAAGCTTAATTAATAGTTCTGAGATCATAGCTGAGAGGAGCATGCTGGAAAATGATTTCATTTAAAAGATCCATCAGAAAAGGAAGACCTAACTAACCTCTGTTTTCCTGGGTATTTTTTAATCCATTTTGCTTTATACTCTTCATAGGTATGTTCAGCTGCCCTAATACATAATGAGATATTCCCCCAGAGTGGAAAAAACCTCACAAAACACAAAAAACACAAACCTGTCCAGTCTCACTTGCTTGAAGCAGTTTTCGAAGTACCAGTCACAGTGAATCAGTCTGTAAATTGCCTGTCCATCTGCCAGATTCTTAAACTACACACATACGCATGCAGAGCCTTACTATGTGCACATTAGTGCAAAGGGTACATCTGTTTTGCTAAAGCAATGTGCTCCACGTCTCTTTCTGCAGAAGGAGATAAACTTGCTGTATGAGGTATCCACAGGTAACAGCACTCGATAGCTGACAAATGTGGAACACTCATTTTAGAAGTTAAACCGTCTAACCCATTTCAGACCAGCAGCTGCTCAGTAGTAGCTATTCAATGCACTGTAAATGCATGACTGCAGTTATTAGAAATAATTTGACTTACTTGAGGAAAATGCCAGCAAGCAGGCTGCAGTAGCACAGGGTGTTGTTCAGCTGGGTGTCTTGGCCAACTGTAAAGTGAGGAAAAGATTTACATTAGACATTAGGAAGAAATTCCTCACTATGAGGGTGGTGAGACACTAGAACAGATTGCCCAGTGAAGTTGTGAATGCTCTCTCCCTGGAAGTGTTCAAGGTGAGGTCGGATGTGGCCTTCAAAGCCTGGTCCAGTGAGAGGTCTCACCACCCATAGCAGAGGGGTTGGAACTAAAATGGTCTTTAAGGCCCCTTCCAACCCAAACCATTCTATGATTCTATGACTACAACAGTTCAGGAGGCCCAGGAGAAATGCTTCTAGCTTCCCTTAAGATGAGCTGCACTACCAGGGAGTACTCCTCTTCAGGCTTCATTCTCACAGCATTTTGCTTGAGAAACTGGCTGTCACTGGCCTGGATAGGCACACTTGCATTTTGCTTGAGAAATGGCTGAGTGGCTGGGCCCAAAGGGTGGTGGTAAATGGAAGTAAATCCAGTGGGAGGCCAGTCACGAGTGATGTTCCCTAGGGTTCAGTGCTGGGCCCAGTCCTGTTCAATATCTTTATCAACATTCTGTACGAAAGGATTGAGTGCGCCTTTAGCAGCTTCGTGGATGACACTGAACTGGGTGCAAGTGTGGGTCTGCTTGAAGGAAGGGAGGCTCTGCAGAGGGATCTGGACAGGCTGGATCCATGGGCTGAGACCAACGGGATGAGGGTCAACAAGGCCAAGTGCAGAGCCCTCCATTTGGGTCACAACATTCCCATGTAGCGTTATAGGCTTGGGGAAGAGTGGCTGGAGAGCTGCCTGGCAGAGAAGGACCTGGTGGTGTTGGTTGACAGTTGGCTGAACATGAGCCAGCAGTGTGCCCAGGTGGCCAAGAGGGCCAGTGGCATCTTGGCCTGTGTCAGGCACAGCGTGGCCAGCAGGAGCAGAGAGGTGATTGTGCCCCTGTACTCAGCACTGGTGAGGCCGCACCTCAAGTGCTGGGTTCACTTTTGGGCCCCTCACTACAGGAAGGACATTGAGGGGCTGGAGCGTGTGCAGAGAAGGGCAACGAGGCTGGTGAGGGGGCTGGAGAATAATCCCTACGAGGAGAGACTGAAGGAGTTAGGGTTGTTTAGCTTGGAGAAGAGGAAGCTGACAGGAGACCTCATCGCTGTCTACAACTACTTTAAAGGAGGTTGTAGAGAGGTGAGTGTTAGTCTCTTCTCACAAGTGACAAGCGATAGGACAAGAGGAAATGGCCACAAGTTGCACCAGGGCAGGTTTAGACTGGATATTATGAAAAATTTCTTCACTGAAAGTGGTCAGGGATTGGAATAGGCTGCCCAGGGAGGTGGCTGAGTCCCCATCCCTGGAGGTAAAAGACAGGTTGATTAATTTCTTAGGGACATGGTTAAGTAGTGGACAGGTACGGTTGGAATTGATGATCTCAAAGGTTTTTTTCCAACCAGATGGTTCTATGATTCTATGATTAATCTTCTAGGTGTTGCATTAAGGCCTCCTAATTCTTAGGCTTTTCGAAGGACACAGACTACCATCATTGAACAGTATTCAGTCATAAGCTCTTCAACATGCTGCGGGTGGTTATACTTTGTCTATATTTACTCTAGCATTCTTACCAGCAGGCAGCAATTTATATAAATAACTTATTCATACTCACAGTCTCTTTCTACCTGTACACTTCATATTCAAGGAACAGCTGCAGACCAAACAAACATCCTCCAGAAATGGCTTAGTCACAGGTGATCCTTCTTACCTACATGACCTTAACTCCCACTCAGGTCTATGTCTTTGCATCAGTCAGGCTCTGCATTTCTTGGGTCTTCATGTTCTGCTGTGAAGATCACTGTCCCCTTTGAACTTTAAACAGTTTGTTGTTTTAGCAAAGTTAACTTCAGTATCTAGACTAAATACAAGCCTTTGTCACCGACATGTTCTATACAATTTTATTTCAGAATGAGGTGACATTAACTCTGGAATTCCCATCTGGTTTTTACCATGTTCTAACATTTCATCTGGGACTATTCTGAAGCTGCGTAAAGATCCCGTTACAAAACAAAGCAAAATACTGAGTGTCAGCTTTTGGACTGGAGTTCAGAAAAGCTGTTTGAACCGCAGCATGATGAAGAATCATTGAGTTCTTCAAACAGTTTTGGCAAATTTGCTTTGCATGGTCTCTGGAAAGCAGCCTTCCACATGTGGGACAAATCTTTATCTTCTTTCCTATGTAGAGTCAAGAAAGGTTGAGCTAATTATGTCAAGGACAGGCTTCATCCTGTAGCCACATTACAACCTCAGTTGCACAGGCTGTCATAAACTACCCTGCTGCATACTCTCAGTCATCTGCTGTCAAACCAGGAACTAGGTCAAAACCACAAGGAATTTCTGACTCTTTGGCTGACTGGGCCTGGTGCCGTTTAAGGGCTCAACAACAGAACTGCTGATAACTTTTGTATCTTGTTGCAAAAAAACAAACAAAAAAACCAAACCCATATTCATGGCCATCTTCCTGTCTTTAAGCCAAGTCATAGGTTTTGGAAATGGTGTCAACAACTGTCAATTGTGTCAGTTTTTCAGTAGTTTTACAAGTTAGGCTAGATTCTGCCTGGTAAAATGTTTCATTACAATAAGAGTTCAAGCACAGATGAGGTTAGGACAACCTTTACTGGTTTTTAATCAAACAATAAAATTCTGCTCTCAAAAAATGTTTTCTGAAGTTATGTCTAATTTTACTATTCTTGACAATTTATTTTCTCAATTAAATACTTCATAAGAACAGGAATAGAAGAAAAATATTTAGTTTTCTGCAGGACTACTGCAATGGAGCTAAAAAAGGCATCAATTATTCTTATAAAGGAGACAACAAGTAATTTAATGTCACTATTTGCTATAAAGCTAGAAAAAAAGAGTGGCTAAATGCAGAAAAATGTATTAGCTTCAAGAAGTTTTTGTGTGCACTATTCATGTTTTCATATATTGCTTCAACTTACAGGACACCTCTGAAATTCTTACACCCACACCCATATCTGCATATCATAGAATCAAAGAAACATAGAATGGTTTGGGTTGGAAGGCACTTTAAAGATAATCTAGTTCTAAACCCTTTGTCATGGTCAGGGATATTTTCCACTAAACCAGGTTGGTCAAAGCCCTATCCAAAATGGCCTTGAACAGTTCCCTCCTCACTGCCCTAAGGATCTTACAACTTCATGGTCACTACAGCAAGGCTTCTCTTTAGCTTCACATTCCCCACCAGCTCTTCCTTGTTGGTGAGACCAAAGTCCAGCATCTCACCTCATTGCCTCTTCTGTCACTTGGAGAAGGAATTTAGCATCAATGCATCCCAGGAATCTCCTTTATTGCTTATGCCCTTCTGTGTTGTCCCTTTAACAGATATCAGGGTGGTTGGAGTCCCCCATGAGGACCAGGTCTTGTGAACACAAGGCTGCACCTATCTGTCTCTACATGGCCTCTTCCGCTCACTCTTCCTGATTGACTGTCCTGTAGCAGACTCCCAATATAATGTCCCCTGTCCCTGCCCTCCCTTTAATCCTGACCCATAAACTCTCAGTCCCCTCCTCATCCATCACCAGGTGGAGCCCCATACACTCCAGCAAGTGACCTCATGGAGAAAAAAAAATCTGGACCTTTTCCGTTCACTTATCAAATGAATTAATTATTGGGAAAGACTGTTTGCCAAAATGAAGAAATAGCAGCTAGATAACTTGCTAGAACCATTCATCTTTAAACAAGGAATAAGGAATGCTGTGAAGATGTTACTCACAATTTTGTTTATGTGTGTGATGTTTGTCTTTCACACTGCCTTCCTAAGCCTCATGCTAACCAAGGAAGAGCTAATTTCCTATCCTGGACTTTGTCTTTTCCGAACAATAGAAGAGGATGAAGATAACATCCCAAATACAGGGTCACTGCTCAGGTATCCTAGAAATGAATTATGCCTGAATAATTATTCAAAGGTGAGAATGCACTCACATTACACTGAGAAAACTGAAGGAAGGAAAATCCAGTGCAAGGCCCACTCCAGTCCCCGAAACCATGGATGCTCTGTCTCTGACACTGAAATTGTCTCACAGAAAGTAGGAAGGGAAGGTTGATCTTGCTGCATCACCCTCCCCCATCACAATGGAATTTCAGGAGTGGCTTTAACAGACCTGCATGTTTAAGGGAATCTAATTTTGCATGTACTGATTTCTCTGGATTGTAAAATAATGAAGCATTTTTTCTATTCCTGGCTACTTCTGATTTACTCAAGATTGTACATCAGTCTAGCCCTAATCTGGAAGATGGGCATGATAATGTACTTACCCTCAAAAAAAACCCTACTGAACTTTCAGTAGTAGGGCAAAAGATTTTAGTGTATTTGAATACAAGCTCCTCACTGTGAACAGGAAACATGAACAGAGGGTCATGAAGTGGTTTTGTTGATTATCTGACACCCCAATTACCCTACCTGCAGACTACACTAAAAATCCTGGGGGTTTATCACCTTTCCTCCTAAGATGTTCTCTATTAGTGTAAGCATGACGCCTCTAGCTCTGTAGGTGTGCAGTCAATACCAAGCCACTACATTTCCTGCTTTAAAGAAGTTTTATTATGTACAGTGGTTACTTTGTGGAGAATATCATATTTGCTACTAAGTGCAAATCTAGTGCATAATATAGTTGCACAGGTTTGAGGAAGAGCTTTTATTTTTCCATCAAGCAATATTTTCGGGGAAAACATTTGCAGAGCAGTCATTCATAAAGCTACTACTGCATTCTGTCAGATACTTAAGAATTAAGAAAAGTCAGCAAGCACGTAGACTGTTGTTCTCAGCTGTGCCTAGGTAATAATTTACCAGTACCTTAAAGCTTCTTAGGGAACTCATATTCCTGGCTCTGTAAAAAGTTCATTCGTTCCATGATTCTTCTGCAGACTTGTCAACATTTTGCCCCAAATTTAATCTGCATTTCTCACAGTATCACAGTATCATAAGGTTGGAAAAGACCTTTGAGATCATCGAGTCCAATCTATGACCCAACACCTACACCTACTCCTACTTGTCAACTATACCATGGCACTCATCCAATCTCTTTTTAAAGACCTCCAGGGATAGTGACTCCACCACCTCCCCGGG